>JABYQR010000031.1:0-221094 GCA_022592445.1 Cytidiella melzeri
CGCAGTGACGATTTGTGGTACCGGTGGCTCAAAACACTCAGGCTTTCGGATTCTTCTACCACGCCGATATACACTACTGAGATTCGGCGGGCGGTCATTGATCATTCTTGGCACTGCAGAAAGGTCGAAGTTGTAAAGAAGGTCTTATGAAAAGAGACGGGCTGGAGAAGGGGAGGAGGAACGGAGGATGTCAAAGAGTTGGCAACACTGTTGGCAATTGGGTCAGAATCGTGCTCGCATACAGGCAGGCGAGACGTACCTTGGTCCGACATACGCTCGTATTGATTGATGTTAAGTCATGTATCCGACACCTCAGGCCTAATCTATTCCCAATGTAGTAGTGGAGTACTTCGTGGCATTATAATCTAATGACGCTGGAGGCGAGGATGATATCGCACTCGTACATACAGTGCCGACCGTCGAATCATAACACCATAGGTGAGTACGGACCTTGTGTGATAGCAGCTAAAGTCATTCCCATAACTCTCTTTGAAGTCCTTGGGGAAAGCAAATCGGTCGACTTGGACAATAAAGGGCGGCCCTTCGAAGAGTGTTGACATTCGGGGGCAATACCGACAAGCCAGCTTTAACTCACCAACATGTGTGCTGTTGCTACAGCGCAGCTTATGTGTGTGTGCGTGTGCGCGCGTGTTTGCAATAAATTGCACGTCTAAAGATTGCGGCAAAGGGTGGCTAGGGGCAACGTTTCTGTTCAAAGGGGCATTATATCCTAGATGATCAATGGGTCCCAGACACAAGAGCGGATGAGGACAACTCAGCGGCAGGCCGTATTACGACGTCCAAAATAGCGATAGTACAGTACTGTTCTTGCTGATGCCAGTCTCTCGTGGAAAGCGAGGGTGAAGAAAAAAGCAGTAGCATACACATTGTCAACGGGCAGAGTCAGGATGTGCAACTCACGACACGCAGAGCGGTCTCGGGTTTACTTTGTTCCATCTCGGATCTCCTGCAAGCCCATCTCACCACGGTTCGGAAACCATCGCTGTCATACAAACGCACCAAGGAAATGCACGGCAGGTCACCCTAATCCACCAGCATGCGTTCGGTATGTAGACCTTCTCCGTAGGCCATACTTTCGAAAATGACTTGTCGCCATACACTGATTGCGAGTTCGACGGCCTCTTCCTCGAGAACCTACAGAACGACGTGAGATCATGGCATACAGTATGAAACATGGATTGGCATTGCGTACCGGCTCAAGGCCCTCAACTAGTTTATGAGGCCCCTTGTGGTCCTTCATGTGCTCGAGAACGAACATAACGAGATCGTCATCTTCAAGTTCGCCGAGATACTTAGTCATTTGACGTTTTACCAGTGGCTCAAACTTGCGGTCAATCATTGTCTAGCGGAACACATCAGGGAATTGAACACAGCTGCATACAGTGAACACTCACATCTGTCACACCATCCCATCTGACTTTGGCCTTGAACAACGTCTCCTTGTCGGTAGGTACTGAGGCTCTGATCTTCTCTAGCCTCTCTTTTGCCTTCTCACCACCTTCTGCCAAGTCAAGTTTGGGAAGCAATATTTTTCGCTTGCGGATACTCTCATCCTCCTCTTCTTCTTGGGCAAAGACGACAGCCGTCTTTTCCTTTGCACCGCTCTCAACCTTGGGCACAATGGGCGCCAAGGAGACATTGAGCTTGACTGGTGCACCATCCTCGAGCAACATGCCCGCCTTGCGCTGCTCGTCCTTGCTTGTGTGCTCCAGTAAAGACTTGCGTTAGTGAGGCCGGCAAGCAGCAAGTACAATTCCTGAAGAATGAATGAAATATTACTTTTTGAGCCAGATTTGTCAGTAAACTTGGTACTGGTAGAAGCCTGAACAAGTAATTTGTTGGGAATAGCTTCTTCAATGAGTAATGTATAGTAAGTTGGTGGCTTCGCTGGAGCACACAATCATTCATGAAAGAAGGGACTGTGCTGTATTGTTTGAAGTGCAAAAATGAGTGTGTACAGAATTAAAACAAGTTTATGGAGTGGAGCATGGAGATAAAGATTGTTTGACATGCGTCTTCTTCTTGATGGTGTTGAACTATGTTAAATAATCTAGATAAAATGTGGTAAACTGCAGGAGCAGGGTTACAAGTGATAATGTTATTGATAGCAAATTGAATCAATTATATAGCATGAAATGGTTGATTGCACCTGTGACTTTGTTACCAAAAAGAACCTCAGTAAACAACTCTGTTTCTGGTAAGGACCTTGCCAAGCCATCTGGTCATGAATATTGACTGTTCTATGGGAATTTGCTATTGGTGACACCTTTGATAGAAACTTGATCTGGGATAAAGTGACTGTACTACAATTGATAAGTTTGGTTGCAGGAAAAGGAGCCATACATTAATGAGGGTAGTCACCAATGGTAGCAAGGCGGTTCATCTATCTTGTCATTAATCTTGTGCAGTGTTCACTGCTGATTCTAGGACATTAATTGCTTCAAGAATGAAGGGCTTGAGAGTGTCTCATCAGATCAATTGCTAGAACATGTTACATGTGTCCTGTTGATGTCTGCACTGCCTCACCCCCATTCGAGCTGCCACAGGCTGTGTTCTGATGGTCACTCCTGCTTATAGAGCAACTGGTGGTTGTGAAACTGTATGGAAGAATCCAAGGCAGTGCTCTATGCTGTTGCAACCACGTTCTGTTGATGTCTGAACTGCCTCAGCCCCATTAACTGCCACAGGCTATGGTCTGATTTTAACTCCTCCTTAGAGAGCAACTAATGATTGTAAAACTATGTGCAACAATCTGATACAGTGCTTGCTGCTGATGCAACGATGTCTTGTTGATGTCTGAGCTGCATCACCCCTATTGGAACTGCCACAAACTGTGTTCTGCTGTGTTCTGATTGTAACTCCTGCTTAGAGAGCAGTGGCAGTGAAACCTTGTGAACCAATCGGAATCAGTGCTTGCTGCCAATGCAACCATCTACTGTTGATGTCTGAACTGCCTCACCCCCATCAGAGCTGCCACAGGCTGTGTTCTGATGGTCACTCCTGCTTATAGAGCAACTTGTTACGAACGGTCTTCACACCCTATTATTTTCCTTTACTTCTTCGATTACCTTGATAACCAGTTATCTTCTTCACAATTGCCTTGACAATCCAACTCGTCTTTCCTCCATCATTCCCTGATCCACATCGCCTACGTTCAACACGGACTATTATGTTATCAGTTGCCTTCTGATGTCCATTCAAATCTTGGACTTAACTCTGATTGGTTACCATTGCCTTGGTTCAACCCTCGGCCTTTCCATACCCCTGTTACCACTCCATCGGGTTCAACCCTGTCTATCCCCTGTTTCGGATCCAACTCCGTCTATCCCCTGTTTCGGGTTCAACCCCTTCTCTATTGATTCCTGCCTCATGTTTCACCTTTCTATTGTTCCTTGTTTCCGCCCCTTGACGGTCTTTTCTCTCATTGGCTTTCCAGAGTAGTGGTTATTCTCTCTGTATTGTTCTTCCTTTCTGTTTCTCCGATTCGCTACCACTACCTCGGACTGGACCAAAAGTAGTTAGGTCAACATGTATAAATAGCCGCTAGACATGGGGGCTAGAACCTCAGTCTATCCACTTTGTATCAATATTCCTTCTATCGAACCATCATCTGTCTGCCACTGTGCTTGACAGCGACCGCGCGGCCTAGACCATCATCAGACCTTGAGTGTAGCTACACCAAGGGGTTCTGACCTGACAACTTGTCCCTTGACGATAGTCGGTCTTAACACAACTGGTGGTTGTGAAACTGTATGGAAGAATCAACAGCAGTGCTCTATGCTGATGCAACCACGTCCAGTTGATGTCTGAACTGCCTCAGCCCCATTAGAACTGCCACAGGCTATGGTCTGATTTTAACTCCTCCTTAGAGAGCAACTAATGGTTGTGAAACTTTGTGCAACAATCTGATGCAGTACTCACTGCTGATGCAGCCACAAATTTACATTGTCCAAGAATGTAGGGGTTGAGAAGTTGATGTTAGCTTCCAAAGTACTGGTAATTCTTGCTCAGAGTGTGGCATGTCTTCTGATTGTATTCCTTGTTCAGAGGGCAAGCAATGTCTGTAGATTGCTGCACATGTACCTGACCAGAATTTGGCGTCATTTGCCAGCAGGAGTGGAGTTTGAATCTGAGTCTGGATGACTTTTTTCAGTAGACTGGCCATAACTTGCTCAATTCCACTTCAATTGACAGGATGTTTGTACCAGAATTTTGCCACAAGATAGGGCTATCTGATGGTGTATTGTATGTACAGATTTGTACCCATATGCAGTCTGTTAAAAATCAAAGACTGCATCTTGATTGCAAAAGTGATCTGATACAGAATTATCAAGGGCTGATAACAAGGCCAGTGTGATGCCATCAGCTGTATTCATTGTTTTGTTATTGACACTGTTGCTGTCTGTATTCTGCCATCAAAGTCCCACACTTTGGGGGACAAAAAGGTCACATCTGAAAAGGCATCAATTTGCTGGAGCACACTGGAACGATTCTTCTTCATTCTTCAGGAATTGTAACAAAACACCAACTTACTATACATTACTCATTGAAGAAGCTATTCCTAACAAAATTACTTCTACTAGTACCAAGTTTACTTACAAATCTGGCTCTAAAGTAATATTTCATTCAATCTTCAGGAATTGTACTTGCAACTTGCCCGCCTTCCTAACACTAGTATTATTGTCTCTGATTAAGAATTACCAGTACTTTGGAAATTGATGATCAAAAGACATTCTCACCCCTACTTTCTTGGACAATGTGAATTTGTGATTGCATCAGCAGTAAGCACTGCATATGATTGTTTCACATTCACAACCATTAGTTGCTCTTCAAGCAGGAGTTACAATCAGAACACAGCCTGTGGCAGTTCCAATGGGGATAAGGCAGTTCAGACATACACAGGACATATGTAACATATCGGTGATTGTTAATGGCACCAAAACTGATTAAGCACTGCATATGATTAAAGATAAGATATCACAATTCCTGTAGAATGAAGAAGAGTTGTTCCAGTGTGCACCAGCACATTGATGCTTTTTCAGATCTGACCCTCTTGTTCCCCAAAGCATGGGAATTTGATGGAGAATACAACAGTTGTATCAATATAAAAGCCATGAATACAGTTGATAGCACTACCCTGGCTTTGTTATCAGCCCTTCAAAACTTTGTATCAGATCACTCTGTGAATTTTACAGACTGCATATGGGCACACATATATACATATTATACACCATTGGATAGCTCTACCTTGTGCCAATATCTTGGTCCAAGAATCTTGTCAATTGAAGTAGAATTGAGCAAGTCTATCAGTTACTGAAAAATGTTGCTCAGACTCAGATTGAAACTCAGCTCTTTACTGGCACATATACAAAATGATATCAACCCTGGCCAGGCACTCAGATTTATTGTAGACATGTATAGCAATCTAAACACATTGCTTGCTCCCTGGGCAAGAATTCTTTTCAGAACATAATTCCCAACATGAGCAAGAATGACCAGTATTTTGGAAGCAGATTATAACAAGACATTCCCAACTCCTGTATGATGGAAATTTTGGTTGCATCAGCAGTGAGTACTGCAAGTGATTGTTCCACAAAGTGCCACAAACATTAGTTGCTTACTGAACAGATGTTATCATCAGAACACAGCCTGTGGCAGTTCAGACATCAACAGGACACATGTGACATGTCCTAGGAGTTGGTTTTAACAAGAGATCTCCAACCACTTTGTTCTTAGAGCATGTTACTCATGTTTTGCATTGGCAAATGAGCACTGTAACTGATTGGTGCATCAACGGCAAACACTGCACAAGATTAATTCACAAGATACATAAAGCCCTTGCTACCATTGATGACCACCTTTATTAATTGTATAACAATTACTTTGTCTCAGATCAAGTTGCTTATCAAAAGTGTCACCAATAATAAACGTACTTACAAAAGCCAATATCTATGACTAGATCACTTGGCAAGTTAATTACTCGGAGCAAAGTCACATTTCCAAGTAACTATCCAAGGCTGTGTGACTTGTTCAATTTGATAACAGTAACATAACTACTCATCAAGATAGCTATTATAAACAAATCCCTTAGTCAAGCTACTACCAGTAGCAAGGTTACTAATCTGACTCAAACAGTACTATTTAATTTGTCCTTAAGGGATTTGTACTTGCTGCTTGCTGGCCCTGCTAACACTAGTTCTTTCTGCTTCAGCAGTAGATACTGCACAAGATTGATCAAAAGATATGTGTCAAGAGCACAACTACACTCTATGCAGAGTGAGGGAGTGACAAGGGGGGTGTAGGAACAACAAGCAAACTCATGTGGACAATGATGACAGGAATGTGATCATGAAGGAAAAGAGGCAACACCAAGGGATCAGCTAACAGTGAGCTAAAGACCAGGTATATTAGTACAGCAGTGGACAGTGGATCTAGTACAAGGTGAACATCACCTAAAGACCAGGAGGTAGAATCTGAGGTCTCTAGGGAGCTACAGGGTGGGTTTATATACATCTCAGACAAGGACCCCTGGTACCAGGTCTGTACTCCTCACACTGCCATGGAAACATATGGTGTGCTATGGTGTGATGTTCTACAAGATTTAACAACATTCCAGTACCTTCCATGGTCATGTGACCAGTCTGTCACATGGACTTGATCACATGCATGAGCCATGTGCCATCAATAAGATAAGATAAGGAAAAAGAAAGGAAAAGAAGAAGATAAGAGGTGCACATGTTCATGACATTACACCCCTTCTAGAGGCCTTTTCTTCGGAAGGCAGAAGTTGAGTCTTTTCCATCTTCCCATACAGATACATGCTGTAAAGTTTCTGAAGGTAGTTTCTCAAAATTCTTGTTGATTGGTCAGAAATTTGTTGCCAAGAATAGAGATGC
The DNA here is from genome assembly GCA_022592445.1 of Cytidiella melzeri. NCBI lineage: Eukaryota > Fungi > Basidiomycota > Agaricomycetes > Polyporales > Irpicaceae > Cytidiella > Cytidiella melzeri. The sequence goes on from JABYQR010000031.1 coordinate 6,918, forward strand.
AGCAATTGGTTGTGGAGCTCCTGGGTGTTGTCTGTGGAAGTCTTTGAAAGCCTCATCAGCATGAGTGACACCAGTTGCTGGCTCCCAGGAATTTTTTGATTCTGGGTACTCTTTCCATTTGACCTGATACTGAAACTCCTTCTTTTGTCCAAAGATCTTTTGAGTCGAGTATATGCTCTACTTTGTGACGCTCTTTGTCCACCACAGTTGGCTCCGGTTCAGGAAATTACCAGTTGGAAACCAAAATTGCCATCTTGGCTGGTTGTAATCTATCTACATGGAATACTGGGTGTCACTTATTTGGTATGGTGAGTTTGACCCAACAGTTTAAGTCCATGATCTTTTCTAAGACCTCGTAGGGACCATCTTGCTTTGGTGCTAGCTTTGCTATCGGCTGTTCCTTTGGATGTTTCTTGTGTTCCACATAGACCTTGTTGCCAACTTTTAACTGCAGAGATTTTGTACCACTGTGATCATAAAAGTGTTTCATGTGTTCGGCGGTGAGTTGCAATGCAGCTTTGGTGTTTTCTTGTGCTTCTCGTAGTGCACAAAGATGTTCATTTGCAGCCAGAACATTTGAAACTGGATTCATAGGTGCTTGGAACTTCAGTAGGTAGCCATATGTCCTTCTATTTTTCTTATTTTATCTTATCAATGGCACATGGCTCTTGCATGTGATCAAGTACATGTGACAACTGGTCACGTGACCATGGAAGGTACTGGAACATTGTAGAACATCACACCATAGCACACCATACCTTTCTGTGGCAGTGTTAGGAGTACAGACCCAGTACCAGAGGTCCCTGTCTGAGATGTATATAAACCCACCCTGTAGCTCTATAGAGACCTTAGATTTTACCTCCTTGTCTTTAGGTGATGTTCACCTTGTACTAGATATCTCACTGTACTGATTCATACCTGGTCTTTAGCTCATCATCAGCTTCTTCCTTGGTGTTGTGTCTCCATTCCTCATCATCATCATATCTCCTGTAGTCATTGTCCACACGAGTTCACTTGTTGTTCCTCCATCCCCGTCATCACTCTTTCACTCCTCATAGAGTTTGGTCATCATCCTGACATTAGGTAAACACTCTGTACGCTTACATCGTGCAACTGCACATTCCCCTTTGCCCCAAAGTTTCAAAAAGGTTTAGCCCCCTTGGTTTACCAGTACATTGTATTGGCCCGGACTGTTGATCCTACTTCTCACCTCATGGTTGCAGTGCCCAAAGACGTGTATATTTGTTGTTGCGTACCCAAGTCCTTCTTCAAGGCTTAACAGGAACTGCACAAACAAGGTTGGCCCCATATCTACACAGAAAAGGAACTCAAAGCCATTGTCTCATATGTTTCACGCTGTCCCTACTACCACCCTCTAGGCACTAGTCTCCCCGCTGTTGACCACAAAAAGTTTGCTTGTGACAACATGTCCATCAAAGAATGTACACGCACGGAACATGCTGAAACCCTTGCCAAGTGTATTGAAAAGCCATCTTTCAAAGACCACATCTTTTGGGCACCTGCACCGCCTTGACTTGATGCTCAAAAACTGGTTACCCTCGACTTCCACAAGTTTTCAATCAAGGATCAAGCTGGCATTCTCAAGTCAAAGATTGAGGCCACTACTAGGCGCCTCGAGATCTTGATTGAGCTCACTCATGATTGAAACAATCAACCTCTTGCCAGTGATGAATAGGCCGGTACTGATTTGCGAAACAACCCAGATATTCAATTCTGTTGTAACAGTTTGGACACAGCTGTACTTTGCACGCTTGATGTTCTTCTTTGAGGTTGTAACACTTGTCTCTGACTGTTTTTTGGTTGAGAGCATGTGGATAATTTCCACAGGGGAGATGATCTCTGGACCAGATACTGCTTTTGGGACTTTGGGAAGCCACATTGTATTCTACTTAGAACAGAATAAAGTATTTGTCCTGCCAAACTTTGTCCAAAGCTGCAAACACCTGTTTGTAATTTCTCCTTAGGCTGGTAAAACTAATACCTCCTATTGCCTTTAAACCCCAGTCCAGCAGCTGTCACTCACAAATGAGTGATGACAGGAGCACATGTTGGTAACTTTTCCAGAAGCTTCTCCAGTTTCTGCTTTACTTGCTCAAAGTGGCGCTTTGTGTCTTTGTGAAGCTGGTGGTATTTGTCAATGGTGGGGGGAATCAATAGCCGTTTGAGCGTGGCAGTGAGCTTGGGGCTAAAGATACCTTGAAGGTCTTCAGGGGTGTGCTTGCAAAAGTCAGTGAGAATTGGCTTTGCTGTAATGAGAGCCGCGCCGGGGTTAGTAGCCGGTCAGGCTGTGAAGTGTTCTGCTAACGAGGGCTTCTTAGAAAGACTTGCTGAAGCCTGTGCTTGTTTGCGTCTGGTATGGGCAGCAAACTCTTTGGATTCAGCACAGAGTTTTCCAAACTCCTCTGCTGTTAGGAATCTGTGTGTAAGGGAGTGACCCTTGGGTTTACAACAACCGACGTAGGAGGCGAAAGCCTTAAGCTCCTTTTCTGTGTATTTGTGACTCTTGCCATGTGCGTGCTCTGCGTCAAGTTGATCAAACACGGCCTGAGGTAGGGCGCAATGGATCTGGACTTCTGAATGTGCTTGATTCAGATTATTATGCAAAGGATCTGGGCAAGTGGTGAAACGGGAGTGGGATTCTTTTGGCACTAAGAATCAACCACAGAAAGTGAACAAGTCAGCAATCAAGCACATCAAGACGGACAGCAATGGCTTACTCTCAAACGTAGGGGGTAATAAACTTTTTAAAACTGGGGGGACAGGAGGACTTAATCCAAGCTAAAGGCAGTCGTGCCAGTAGCTGTGTGGTATCTTGACCTGATGTCAGGGAGTGACTGCTGCTATGCTGATAACCCTAACAAGGGAGTGAAGTAGATATGGAAGGGGGGTGGATATTCAATGACAACAACAAGGTCAAAGTCAATGATGAGCAGGCAAGCAGGCACTGAGGCCGGATACTAGCAGTGCAAATGACAGAGTTAATAAGGTATGATACAGGGTTACATGCAGTAACTCACCTAGTGCAAATGACAGAGAGGTCAAGATGCAGAGCCAGGGAGAGTAAGGTCTACTGTATATACTGTGTCTGGATGGTCTGTGCACATGTTCCCACACTAGGTACTGGAGTAACAATAGAACAATAACGTACCAGGGTGACTATCAGGGACCAGGGTACAAAGAACAATAGAACAATGAAACATGAACAACAGAACAATGGAAACTGGGGGAATTCCAGGGGAATCCCTAACGATAGATGGAAGACAACAGACAGAAAACAATAGGACAATAGGAACTGGGGGAATCCCTGGGAAACCCCCAACAATGGAAGAAGAACAATAGAACAGTAGCCTAGGTTGATCTGGAACCGCTCCTGGTTGAGTCTAGGGTTTGGGTCTGGACTATTGATAAATAAGGCAGGATGTCACGTTGATACGCCCATAATTCGCCACACGTATAAGAAGCACAACTTTGCTCAAGAGCTCACCAAAGGGACGTCCTCAAGGCAACACGAGGGCAACATGCCACACGAGCACGGACACAAGTAACAAAGGGACCATTGTGAGGCATGAGAATGATTGGTTTCTTGAGAAGGCTCAAACCTTATGCCCCACATGAGGCAAACACCTGACAAACAGAAGCCTTGCGGCAGCCATCTTTTAGCAGGGCGTGGCATCCACAGCGCTTGGCCGTTCCCAAAGACTTGATGCTTGCTTTCAGAGCAAGCCAAACAAGCTACATCCAAACAAGTTCAATCAGAAGCGCCATTTCTATCTCAAGCCACTTCGGCTGCCCTCCCAACTTGGATCCTCAAGTCCAGTGCTTCCACTCGAGGACACTCTTGAAGTTGCTTCTGCCTCCCCGTTGTTCTCGAGTGGCGCGGCTCATTGCTCATGAGGTCTTGTCGTATTGGTTACACGGATCTCGGACAAGCTAAAGATACACTGCAACCCATTTTGGCCGCCCTTGACAAGAGGGAACCTTCTTTGCAACATGTCTAGACTGGCTTTCTTGCGTGGACGTGCATTGCCTCAAGTGATGGTATAGGAGAATTTCCAGTTGTTTGTTTCAGATTGTTAGGTATTTAAACTACAAACTTTGTACGTCAAGCAGCTCAGGATACAACACCCCGAGTTACCCTCTCAAAAACCCCCACTCCTTGTATGTGTTTGCTTGCTCACGTTTGAGATCTGCATCACTGTGTTCCTGTCTTGCACTCTCGTATCTCTCAAAAGACCATACCAAAATGACAATTTCTCCTTTTTTTATGCAGCTTCAAGCTCGGTAACTGAACCAGCTACTAGTGACGCCTGCCACTACTGTGGTCCACAGAAACCTGCATGTTGCCCAGAACAATCAGCTGCCCTCTTTGAGAACCCACCACGTACCTTCTACAACTCTCCTAACTCACCAATCACCGTCTCCTCGAGTTCTCCAACCCCTGAGCCCCAGCCAGACGAAGAGTCCGAGCTCAAGTCCTACCAAGACTTGGAGATAGACTATGAGGATCCTCCGTGTCACACCATCACTCGTCCTCATGACTGAGTCAGGTTATTGCCCCTCTTGTTCAAGCTATACGAGGGCCCCGCCAACTTCCTTCTCCAAAAAATCTCGGGCCCAGCCCTCTTGCCACAGCCTTGCCAGAACTGCAAGCAATGTGTCTACGCCATCAACCCTCATCTTGACTGCAACTGGAGCATCTGCTATTACAACTGCCCTTAAGATCCCGGGTGCGGGATCAACATCATCAAGATCCTTCTGCCTCACGTCATGCATCTCGTAGTTTGCTCTTGCACTACACACCCCGGCATGTTTGCGGTGATCTGCAGGCACAGCAAGTTCAAGTATGTTGCAGGTAGAATTCCCGTACCAGAACAGTAGGTGTCTCGAGTAAAAGAAGGAGTCTTGTTTTGTTGTGTTAAACACTGTGTTCTTTACTGAGTTACTGTGTCGCGTTGACTCTTTCAATGCACCGTGTTTCCTCAAGTTTGACTTTTGTAGTGTTAGCGTTTCTTGTGTTTCACTTCTCGTCTTGTGTTTGTGTTAGCGCCTCACTTTGCTTGTCTGTTTGTCACATGTTTTGCAAAACTTGCTCTCTCGTCTTACCCTAACTGGCCACATTTGTTGCTGCTCGCAATAACTTTTGCTTTACTAGGCAAAGCTTAGGACTCTTTTGACCCACTCACACATTTTACACACAACCCACACTTAACTTGTTCATGTGATCACCTCTTTGAGGTCTGGTGTACTGGTTCCTGGCCCCTTTTATATCCAGGGTAGTAGTTTATATTTCAACATCACCCAGGTTAGGGTTAGGTCCGGTAATAATTCTAGCTAGAAAATAAGCACTCTAGATAAGCACCTAATACTACAAATTGGTGACTACAATAGAAAAATCTGGTCTCTGTTGGACTATCCATGTCAACTGCAGTTTACAGCAACTCCTTCATCTTCATTAGCAACCCTGCTCATGTGTTTCTGACATGTATAGTGTTCTCATTGCATTCTGGGCTCACTGCACATATCACCCATTGCGTCTATCAACTGTTCATGCATCTACTTTGTGTTTGCAATAAGCCTCTTTATTTCTACTACTTTGCCATGTTTATCTCTTTGCTCGTGATACATGTAGTGTTTGCCCCTCCTAGCTCAACTACTTTATAAAAACCCCACCTTCCACCCTTGTTGCCTTTTGTTGTGCAACTTGATTAGGACTCTTAGACCACCTCACAAAGCTATAAACACTTTTGCGCTCTTGCGCCCTTACACTTACATTGCCACTTTGTGATTGGTTGTGTTGTCTTTGTGGTTATTGTTTGTCTCAGAGTGTGAATCAGTGTCTCAGCACCTAAGCAATATCTGGGCATATCACTGGGTGGAATCTAATGCCATTCCAACTCAACATACATCTTATGGCATTTGTATACATATATGATGAACAACAGATGAACAAACCATTGTTGAAAAAACACACCATCTTATGCTACTGCCAATCCAAATATAAATGGCTATGCTACTCGTATACAGTCCACTTATCCTTCATGGTCTCTACCAACCAAGGGTTTTGGTAAATGAACCACCACATGCCTTTGTACTCCAGGGTTTCAGCCTGATTAGGCCCATTTGCTATATCTTTCTCCTCGGTTGTTTGCATTGCCTTGTAAACCTTGGTGAACATTTTATTCCATGCTTCAGGATCCTGGAACAAATCAGAGAGGCGAAACCTGGACCATAACTCCTTTGATTTGCCCAGCACAGGCCCTACGCGTTTGGTGAATTCAATTTGCTTACGCAGGTTGGGAAAGTAGGCATTGGTTTCGCCAAAGGAATTTGAAGAGGGAGAGACACTACTGATGTACGGGGTGGCACGCACAGCCACTGTATAGAATGTGCCGGTGACAATGGTAGTGAGCAAAATGATAGAGGTTGAGAGCTGCATGACAGTATAGGATGGTGGAGGGCAGCTTAAATCAGGTTGCTGTGATAAAGATTTCAGTACAGTAACTCAAGGCAAGTGCAATGTAGACAACAAAGTACCTAATGAACCAGTGCTGAAGCAATGAGAAGGCCAGGAGGAATGGAGGTGTGCAAATGTACAAGCTAGCTGTAAGAACAATCTCAGCTAAAGTGACTCAAAGGCAAGTGTGATGCGTGGTCTGGACATCAATTCACTCACCGGCCAGCGCTGAAGCAACAAAAGTAACAGGGAATAGAGGTGGGTAGAGGTACGAGGATGGCAGCAAGGGACTTATATCTTGTGCTTCATGTGCAGTGCTGATACAATAATCAGAGAATACACAGGTTGAAGATGGCTTCACATAGCTACTGTAGTAGAAATGGTCACAGTCTTGATGTAGCAAAGGTTAGGCTGAGCTGTCCAGTGCTGAGAATGTTGTGAACTGCCAGTGCTGAAGCAACAATCACGAAACAGCAGGGTAATTAGGTATGTCTTAGTAGATAAGCTCCTGTGCTGCAAGTTTTGATGGTAAGATGTAGATAAGGAATCAAGTCATGTTTTCGTGATATATTCAAAACGCGTTTCAGAATTACAGTGCGTAACACAAGGGCACGAAACGTTTCATTGACATCACGCATGGATTTGATGTGTGATGTGTGAACTGAACAGGTTTCAGAGTCCGTGGTTATCAAATCCCACCATAGCAAGTTTCTCAAGCCGGATCATAAGTAAGAGTTTCGGGTTGAGTTCCAAACTGCAGTGCTTTTACGCCACAATCTTCATGCACATGTTTGGGCAGTAACTAGGCTACGGGTTTCGGGTGCTGTACAGTCCATAGCATTACTGACTCGCGCAGGCATCCTTACCTCGCAGGCATTTTACAGTTTGCGCGACCCACTTCACTGGATCAACCTTCACAAATAGCGCAGTGACGATTTGTGGTACCGGTGGCTCAAAACACTCAGGCTTTCGGATTCTTCTACCACGCCGATATACACTACTGAGATTCGGCGGGCGGTCATTGATCATTCTTGGCACTGCAGAAAGGTCGAAGTTGTAAAGAAGGTCTTATGAAAAGAGACGGGCTGGAGAAGGGGAGGAGGAACGGAGGATGTCAAAGAGTTGGCAACACTGTTGGCAATTGGGTCAGAATCGTGCTCGCATACAGGCAGGCGAGACGTACCTTGGTCCGACATACGCTCGTATTGATTGATGTTAAGTCATGTATCCGACACCTCAGGCCTAATCTATTCCCAATGTAGTAGTGGAGTACTTCGTGGCATTATAATCTAATGACGCTGGAGGCGAGGATGATATCGCACTCGTACATACAGTGCCGACCGTCGAATCATAACACCATAGGTGAGTACGGACCTTGTGTGATAGCAGCTAAAGTCATTCCCATAACTCTCTTTGAAGTCCTTGGGGAAAGCAAATCGGTCGACTTGGACAATAAAGGGCGGCCCTTCGAAGAGTGTTGACATTCGGGGGCAATACCGACAAGCCAGCTTTAACTCACCAACATGTGTGCTGTTGCTACAGCGCAGCTTATGTGTGTGTGCGTGTGCGCGCGTGTTTGCAATAAATTGCACGTCTAAAGATTGCGGCAAAGGGTGGCTAGGGGCAACGTTTCTGTTCAAAGGGGCATTATATCCTAGATGATCAATGGGTCCCAGACACAAGAGCGGATGAGGACAACTCAGCGGCAGGCCGTATTACGACGTCCAAAATAGCGATAGTACAGTACTGTTCTTGCTGATGCCAGTCTCTCGTGGAAAGCGAGGGTGAAGAAAAAAGCAGTAGCATACACATTGTCAACGGGCAGAGTCAGGATGTGCAACTCACGACACGCAGAGCGGTCTCGGGTTTACTTTGTTCCATCTCGGATCTCCTGCAAGCCCATCTCACCACGGTTCGGAAACCATCGCTGTCATACAAACGCACCAAGGAAATGCACGGCAGGTCACCCTAATCCACCAGCATGCGTTCGGTATGTAGACCTTCTCCGTAGGCCATACTTTCGAAAATGACTTGTCGCCATACACTGATTGCGAGTTCGACGGCCTCTTCCTCGAGAACCTACAGAACGACGTGAGATCATGGCATACAGTATGAAACATGGATTGGCATTGCGTACCGGCTCAAGGCCCTCAACTAGTTTATGAGGCCCCTTGTGGTCCTTCATGTGCTCGAGAACGAACATAACGAGATCGTCATCTTCAAGTTCGCCGAGATACTTAGTCATTTGACGTTTTACCAGTGGCTCAAACTTGCGGTCAATCATTGTCTAGCGGAACACATCAGGGAATTGAACACAGCTGCATACAGTGAACACTCACATCTGTCACACCATCCCATCTGACTTTGGCCTTGAACAACGTCTCCTTGTCGGTAGGTACTGAGGCTCTGATCTTCTCTAGCCTCTCTTTTGCCTTCTCACCACCTTCTGCCAAGTCAAGTTTGGGAAGCAATATTTTTCGCTTGCGGATACTCTCATCCTCCTCTTCTTCTTGGGCAAAGACGACAGCCGTCTTTTCCTTTGCACCGCTCTCAACCTTGGGCACAATGGGCGCCAAGGAGACATTGAGCTTGACTGGTGCACCATCCTCGAGCAACATGCCCGCCTTGCGCTGCTCGTCCTGTAACGCTTGCATCTCGTCCATTTGTCGAGCCAGGAATGCTTCTGATTCGCGACGTAGATTTTCGGTTTCGCGTTCCTCGTACAGCCGTGATTCATGATCGGCAGCCTCTTCCGTGGCAAGACGTCTTGCTCGTTGCGCTCGCCATCGCGTGCTGGAACACCATTTGATCCAGCTCTCCTTCATCAAAATAAGCACGACGTACCGATCTGTGTAAAATAGCTCGTCGCTCTCATCATCGTCCCAAACGTCTAGTCGTGCCTTCATTTCAACCCGATCCCGCTCCTCTGCCTCTCGAATTGCCCGTTCTCGCGCTATCGATCGCTCAAGGGCTTGGATACGAGTCCGTTCTCGGGGTTCGTATCGACGTTCACGCTATGTTCACGGTAAGATTACACCATGCCACAGAAAAGTGTCACTCACATCTCGGAAAGAGTCTTCTTCATCCCGCCTCCTTGCCTCTTTCCTCTCTGCCTCGAGCTCCTCGTCTGTCTTGACAGTCTTTCCCGCCAGTGTTCGGCCATCAATCCCGCCCTGGTCTTCCGCTTTGACAAAGCCAACGAGTTTGTTATACCCTTGGGCGCCCTTTCCAAAGCCTTGCGGCGGTTTTGTTGCCTGAGGCGACGGACTGGATGCTGCAGGCTTCCCCCATTCTCGCTGTTTCGGACCGCTAGGAGCTCCCATGATCACGGGAACAGCGGCTTGTACGTCGCGCATCTTCTCACGTTCGCGCTTCGCCGCACGTTCACGGAACTGCGCAATCTCGGTCATGACGAGACCTCGTTGCGTCTCTGGCAAGTCGGCTTCCTGCAAGTCGTGAAGATGCGGCGGTATCACGTATTTTTCCTTGTCCAGCAGGCCGCTGTTCGCTGCTTCCTCGGAAGTCTTGAGAATGTGGCCTAACAGAGAGTCAACCCTGGCTTTTGCTTGACGTGTTGCCTCTTCATCCGCCTAAAACAGGTAGAAGATTAGCCGTCACCGCAGAAAGACAGAGTTTACTCACGTCAGTCTTCATCTTTTGCGTTTGATAAGCATCGAGGAACAGTTTAGTTTTTTCGTCAGCTTTCACCTAAGTGCCCACGATTAAATGTGAATTGCTTCCAGCCAGTTGCATTCACGTACTAGGAGCTTTTTGTTGACACACCCGTCCTCTAAAGCAGGCAACTCTACTCCATTAAGCAGTGTCATAGCACGCAACGCACTGTCAGGATCCGTATACTCAGCGAAGCCGAACCCTTGTGGCTTGTTCGCAGGCGTTATCAGCCGTTTGAAAGAGGACACTGTACCACATGCCTAAAGGTGTCGCAGACTTTGTTAGATTCGCTCAGCAGCACTGCAACGAGAGACTTACGCTCAGTAATTGGTTCAGGAACTGGTCCGTGATCCCTCCTGAGATTGAGCCAATGAAAAGCGTGGTGGACTTTGGCTGAGGTGCATGTGACGACTGCATCATCTGTTGCTGCTGAGCCAGAGCTGAAATCGAAGGACCTTGGCCGTACGAAGGCAGAGGCGGTCGGAGACCAAGGCCTAGCCGGTTCGGCTGCTGCATATTTGGTCGTGAAAAGTGAGAGCCAGCAGTGCAGCTTCGCGTCAGGAGCAGCGAGAGGATAAGTATCCGGCTTAGAAGCTTGACGAAGATCAAACAGGTTGTGGAAGTGTGAATGAAAGAGCTGTGGCTGCTTAAGTTGTGAAAAGCGCTCAAGGAGGTTTGGACCGAACGTATAACTTAGCATTTCGGACTTTGAAACTGCTAACAAAATGTATAGCAAAGGTTACCATCGAAACTAATGAGGAATTCAAAGGACTACAACTACTATAAAGATCGATGTGCTACTAGTAACTTACATACGGTGAATCACGAAGGCAACGAAGAAGTGAGCGATGTGGCTACGCTACGAGAAAATAGTATTACACTACTGGTTGCAATCATAGAAGCTTCAAAGGTCGTGAGAAGCAAGAATCGACATGAGTTTGCAACACGAAGTTCTGGCTGACAGTATTCTTGCTGGACTGCGATAGTCTAGTGAGGTTACGATCTTGAGTTTGAGGGGACCATATGGGATTGAGGACATCAGTACGGCACCGCCGTGCTCGCTGCAAACATTGGTGATACTGCGGGAGTGCTGCTGGAGGCGAAATATGCTGGTGGAGGCGGCTCCAACTTGTCACCCAAAGAGTTCGGAAGTAGTCTGGTCTCCGATGGTGGTAGTGGGGCGATGTAAGGTGGCAACGGATCTAGAGAAGGTGGTCTCCCAACGATAACACCTCTTGCCGAGAGTGAAGCGCGAGAGGAGCTGCGCTGCGGCGAGGGTCGTAAGATACGAGGGAGGTGCCAGTGGAGGCGGATATGTTGTACGAACGAGGCGTTCCTGATACGCGCAGCGAGACGAGCTCGAGTACGCATGGCTGCCAGTGGTGGTAGTCAGTCCAGACTGGTTGATGAATATGAGAGGGTTGGCGATACACTCACGCATAACTCCGGAGCTCGGTCTACCCCAAAGCCGCCATACTAAACAGAACAACAAAACCAGCAACGCTGCACGGCTAAGGTTAACATTGGAGAGAGTTGTGGGAGGCGCGAACACTCGCCTATACCAACCACAACACCGACAACACTCCTCCAAAACACGGCTTCTGTCACGACATCATCCTCCATGCCCAACGCGTCTCTCCTAAAGAGTTCGTGGCTAGTCGTGGCGGTGGTTGCTCTGCCAAAAATCGGCGACATTTTCAGTAGGATAAATGGCCTTACGCGGGAAGCAGGAGAACCGAAGTAACACTCAATCACCCAAGGCACCTATAACATGAATATCTGAGAGCAACATGCATTGTGCACGCTTGCCCAGCGCACTGCCTACGTGCCCCTTGTCGACAGTTACTGCAAAGCTCTGTCTGGATTCAACTACGTCGTGATGTGCAGGACTTTCCTATGAGAACAATGAAAGCCATACCTGACAGACCTCGTTGTGGCCACGGTGTACGCGCAGTGCATGATTTAACGGTACGCCGATTTCGCCGCTGTATTCTGCAAGCACTTCTGCGTTTTAGACATCAGCATGCCGTTTTAAATTCTAGATCAAGAATTTTGGCAGAGTTGTAAGCTGAGCACCAAGTTGTGACTGCAGCGCACGGCGGCAGCAAACCAGGATAAGTATCTGTCGTGGGAAATTCCACGAGTCTCTTAGATTTGTGAGATTCCATCTCAATAACTTGGAATTCTTCATCCACATCAACAAATCGCAGGGATATACATTGTGCTCATAGTATGTATTGCGACTATGACCTCTCAATCTAGTCTATATAGCTAGAAGGTTTGTGACTTTCCAATTTAGCCCTCTTATTTGGTCTGTCCGAATGCCAGCTTTCTCCAGACATCTCACCAAACAAGACAAGATAGTCAGCTGATTGTGCGGATTTCGCCTCCTAGGTTGCTGTACAAAGATGTCGTCTGGGACGCAGCTCATGCGGTGCTGAGCACTGCTTATTGAAGCTCTCAGTATTACTCGGAAAATACTAGCAGCTGTCCGTAGCTAGTACATTCATCCACCAACGTACCCTAGCGAGCTGGAACAGATGCAGCCATCATATAGAGTTCAGGTATCCTTTACATGCAAATACTATTTGCTACAAAACAAATTTAGTCCGACGGCCAATGGCATTTGAAACTTCTGTCCCTCTACTACAACGTAGATTCTGTCTCGTCTTTGAGGCGGAGTAGCTGTTGTGTAAATTATTGATGATGATGATGATGATGCTGTGCGAAAGCAATGCTAGGGTGGACCAGTGTCGTGGGACAGGAATACGCTGTCACCAGGAAAGTATGCCGGCGGAAGCCCTGCCAGAGGCTGTGCCGCTGGGTAGGACGGCAGCTGCTCGTTATGAGGAGGTACAGCATAAGGCCAGTGGTTCGCAGCTGAACCTCCTGCACGACGAGCTCGAGTATAACCAGTGGTAGGGCGTGCCAATATTGGGATACCTGTGAGCGGGTCAGCATGGCAGCGTCAACGTTTCTCGATGTATCGTTGACCTGGCATTGAGCGACCCTCGCCGGTCGTATGACGTGGACGCTTGCTGTACATGTTCCTTGCACCAATGAACATAGCGGCAATGCATGCTAAAGGCATGATGCGCGTGCGATCAGTTACAGTGGTATGGACTATGTACAACAACATTTATTGCTCACCCACTGCAAGAAAAATTCCCACAATAGTCTGCGTTGTGATTTCCCCGCTGTGGACCATGACGGTGCTCTCCACCTCGCCAGGGCCCACAGCAGGCGTTGCGCTAAGTTGACGAACGAAACGATGAGCAACCAGAACTCGATCGCCAACGGAGATGTCTGTGGGCATGTAGGTGGGACGAGTGGTTTGAGCTCGACGTCCAGCCACACCATGCCCAATTTATATGAGCTACGCTGTGCACCATCAGTCGCCCCACAGAAGGTTCTACGTATACACAGGATAGCCTTGAACTGCCAATCAATGGCCACATACATGTACTGTACATGTGTTGTACGTGGGACGCATATGTGAAGATCAACGGCTGGCTATATGCCTTCTCGTTTGTGACCACGTGATTGGGGCCGTTGCATTGTTGATTTGGGGCTTTGTCAGGGTTTGCTGTTTACGATGAAGTTGGACGGGTCACTGCGAAACTGTGTCAACACATCCATATATACAAAAGCGTGTATCACGCTCACCACACGCGTTCTGCGCTACAATTAAACGCTGGCATGGGCGTCCCAGTCGCAGTCACTGTCGACATCGTCTTCATCTCCGATAACGAAAGGATCAGAAGAGACCTGGTGTGCCCATTCCCTCGTATACTCAATCACAGCTTGCACTTCTGCGATGAGAGACTGAACGTCGTCCGACATTCTGTGTTCAGGTGATGATACCGACTGCGCGGCCTGCTGTCTCTCCCGATGCTCCGTGGTCGTCGATGTCACCGCCCCTGCATGATGAAAGTTCCCACGAAGCGGTGTGTTAGGTGCGTAAGCAGGCGGTGGAGTGGTAGGACCGGAAGAGGCAGCGAATTTGGGTGGTGGTGTATGAGGGTAGAACTCTTCAGATGGGGACCAAGGGGAGATGACTGCCATATCAGGCTTCAGGAGTGTCATCTGGCTTTCCACGTCGTCTTTCATCCGTTCATATGGGAACGGGGTCATCTTCGGAGAATCCTGATTCTTGTTTGCTCTGAAGCGATGTTGGAGATTGAGATCCAAACGAAGGGTGCTGGAGAATTTTTGCCGTAGAGCCTCCCGTTGGCGCCGGCGTTCGCGTGAAAGGTGAAAGGAACGTAGGGTACGATGAGTGGAAGGTCGACGGGTATCGTGATCGGGTGTAAGAGTAGTTGGTTTCTGCATGAGTCTGTCAAGGAGTGTGGTGCAGTGTGCGCGCAGTTTCACGAGAAAGGGTTTCGATTTCGGCGGAGGAGGAGCGAGGGCGCCAAGTGCTGATAATGGTTTCTGCCTCCTTGGCAAGAATTGATATGATATCACTAGTGCGAATAGCCCAACTGAGTCAAAAACAAGACTTAGTCTGCCGCGTAGGTAATTGTAAGACTGACTAGACTTACGAACTCCAAGTACCATGCCAATGACAGTGCGAATTGCTATGGCAGACGAGGTCGTCGACGCATTGCTCGATGAGGCCGCAGACATAGTCAAACGGACCTCGCGAAGTCAATACCGCCAAATGTGTTCTGAATGATGTTTTTATGTGCGGCATTAGAACGGCTCAGTCCATGTCAGCGAAGAGATTGTTAGCCAGCACATGTCTCAGAAGGCTTCAAGTTCGAGTCTTCTATTACCACAAATTAGCGTATACGCTAGTCTGTTGAGCGTGCTCTCTGTTCAGTCAGTCAATCGCACCACACGACCAAGGATGTTGTCATAACCCACCTGCTAGCTAACCTGATTTGCCGAATTGGTTCCCAGTGCAAGAAACACATAAAGCCAAGCAATGCGCCACATCATTGCACAGGAATACAGGATACTGCACTGGATGTAGAAGAAACATCAGCTGCATGTCCGAAGAAGCTTCAGACCGGACGACTGTGGAAAGACTAGTGAGAGACTGACTTTTGCGCAGCATGTCCTCAACGCACTGAAAGGTCCGAATTCATTTTGCGGCAAGATGTGTCCCCGCAAATGAATACGCTTGCAGGTCTTTCCGGTCTTATGTCGTAAGCGCACGCGAACGATACTTATAGCCGCATTCCTGTCAATGTCTGTGAACAAAGTCGCATGGTGTGTGCAGATTGAACAGTGTATCTGACATCCGAGTGAAAAGCCATGGCATTGGTGAAACCTGCTCAATCGCAGTTACCACGGATGTACCTGTGCGCGAGTCAAAAAATTCCCCCACAGAGTGACAGCTGCGCTTTTACGCACATAATGGTTACATGACGCTTAAATGGACTTTGTCTGTCTCTGTATTGGCGTTCCATCCGGCCTGCGAGACCACGAACGCGTGAGGATGGATATTAATGAATTGAGGGCTTGCATTAATCGTCCTCCATGTCCAAGTCGCCCTCTATGCCGGCACCTTCTCCCGTGTCATCGAATACGATGTCGTTCGCCTCATGCCCCCACTGTCCGTCATCCACCTCGTAATCCAAATTTTCTTCAGCGTAAATAGCTTGCGCTGCCACCCTAGTTTCAAAGATGGTTTGTCCGCCATTCGGCTCGCTGATGTGTAACCGCACTGTAGACAGAATGTCCTCAATCTGCTCCCCGAATCTGTCCTCTAACTCTTCTACGATCTACAGTGCATCACGGCTCAGCTGCAGCAAAAAATGTCAGAAGCAAAACATGGCTTACAACGTAGAGCTCTACTGGTTCGACAGGGGCCAAGTTCACGATTTGCAGTTTCTCTGCTTTGGTAAGCTCGTACGAAGACAAGCTTTGAGTGAGCTGCGTTATGCCTGCCTCAGACTGGCAAGCAGTAGGTTGGTAATCCGCTGAGAGGTATTGTATTGCCTGGAGAGACGGTGAACGTGCGTTAATGACTTTCTCCGGAAGGCTGCACAAAGGGAGATAATTACCTCTACCTCTATAGTTCGCAGATTTTCTAGGACTTCCTGAGACACGGCATGGCTTCTGGTCGATGAAGTTCCCGCAGCCTCCTCTTCCTTCTTGATCTTCAGAGCAGTTCGCGTTTTGGTAAGATGGTCGCTCTCAAGCTCGCGGAGTAGCATGAGGACCTCAAAATTGGAGAGCAGCGCTGATCGTTGAGTTACCACCTAATAAACGTGTTTAGGACACGATGATGAGTTGAATCTGTGGGCTGACCTCCATTAGGACTAGCTGTACGCTTGAGAGCCGTAATGCGAGCTTTCATGCACAAAGATCGAGCACGAGACTGCAGACGGAGCTGAGAGGCATTTCTAAGGTGGTCGCAGAGAGAAGGATGGAAGTCACAGGCATTCAGGTTTTTTGATGATTTACACGCACAACTCCGGATAACCGAAAATCTGCTGAAAACCCGAATTACGGTCTTCATCCTGCCACATCCTGGCCACATAAATCTCGAACAGCAGCCAATTGCCCTTCCTCTATCGTCGTTCAGAACACAATGAATCGAACAGGTAATTACCAGTTTGGCTGAGATGGTAGACACCTATCTCAAAACTGGTCAGGTCAACCGCCGCAACGTCCGCCCAGTCTGGGACCAAATCCCGCACTCGGAGGCCCTTTCCAGCGAGGACCGTATCCTACGTTTGGTATGCCTCCAAGAAACGTAATGCCAGGCTTTCAGACACTTCCAAGCCACCGTACGCAGCAGAACATTGTGCCTCAGCCGTCACCGAACTTCATTCAACAAAGAGGACAAAGTGCTTTCCCGTTCGGAGGCGGTATACAGCAACAATCGCAAGCATCGTCGCAACACACACAAACGACGTTGTCGCATCCAGTACATCAGCAGCAGCAGCCGCAATCATCAGCAACAACACCCAGTCTACCTCCGCATCTATCGCAAAATGCTGCTCCGAGTCTAACGACCGCACCTTCAGTGTCGTCTACAAGTGAAGTCGGACTCGATCACAACGACTTTCCCGCTTTGGGCTCAACGCCTACGAGTCTCAACACTCCCTCTACGACGAATGCGACGAGCTATGCTAGTCAGGCTGGGACAGGTGCCGGTGCCGGAGTTGTAGGGAATGGGACGCAGTCAGGAGTAGGGCAGAGAGATTTTACAGCTGATGATTTCCCGGCGCTGGGAGGCTCAGGACCCGGCACACAGCAACAGTCGTCGCAGGCTCCTCAAAGCGCTACGGACGCACACCCACCGGGGCTGAATGGCTTCAGGCATAGCAACGATGTACCTCACCAGCAGAGCTTGCTCGGTGCACTATCAGGGGGAGGACAGCAGCAACCAGGGCTACTGACCTTGTCGACACAGGCAAGGAATCAGGTAGCATTCCAATCGGAAGCGGAGAAGAGGGTGAGTTTGATTTCTTTCAATGCTACTTCACCTGTATGCTTTCGTCCCGTGACGATATTGATTCGTCGTCGAGACTGACGGATCTCGTGCGCCCGACTTAGAATTACGCAATGAAGCTGAACAATCAAAATTCCCTCGCGGCTGCAGCCGCCGCATGGAACTCTCCAAGTGCGGACCTCGGTGCTCAGCAGCAACAATCCGTCTTCTCTCCAACGACGAACGGTATACATCCAAATCAAACGCAGCCACCTCAGCAGCCAGCAACAGCCCAGGCGCAGCAACAGACACAACAGCATCTACCGGTACCACCAGGCGTTCCTCCGCCGTCGCAGTTCTCGCAACAACCTCCACAAACAGGCGCTCCCCAGCATACACCTTTCGTTGGAAACGGCACTGTAGCCGGCGACACAGCGCTCCACCCCTCACAAAGCTCATCACAACCATCAGCCACAGCGGTCCCACAAACACCTGCACAACAGGTGCTCATGTCACCGGCAGACAGGTGGGGGTTGTTGGGTCTATTGGCCATGATCAAGAGCGCGGATCTCGATACAAACCTACTATCGGTAGGGACGGATTTAGGCACGATGGGACTGGACATGCAGACCCCTGCGTATGTCACGTGCGATTCTCTCACTTGTTACAACTAATTTACCCATCATCTGGTTAGAAGCTTGTATACAACGTTTATAACACCTTGGGCAGACTCGTCTGCAGCGCATACGGTAGAACCCGACTTTCACCTACCTGCGTGTTATCAGGTTGCACCGCCACCTCCGGGTCCGAACAAGGCTGCCGCCTTCAGCGACGAGACACTGTTCTTCATGTTCTACTCATCTCCAAGAGACGCGCTTCAGGAGGTCGCCGCGCAAGAGCTGTATGTCTCTTCCCACACTTCCTGCGCTTCCCGCAATCACTAACACGGGTAAACTCGTCTTCCCTAGATTCAACAGGAATTGGCGGTATCACAAGGAGATGCGGATATGGATCACGAAGGAGACTGGAACACCGTCATCGCAGAAGGTCGCAGGCGGAGAGCAGGGAACCTACTCGTATTGGGACCCGGAGAACTGGGAGAAGGCACGCAAGGAGATGACGGTGCTCTACGCGGATCTTGAGGAAAAGAGCCAGCCACTGTACGCGCCCGGTGTCACGCTGCAGCTTGCCCAACTGCCGTCCCAAGCGCAACAGCAACAACAGCAACAGCAGCAACAGCCTATCGTCCCCACCAGCCGTCAATTCCAAGGGATGGGCGTCACGGCGATGTAAACAGGTCTCTTCATGACGATCCTCCTCCTGCGTTATTCGTTGCCAGGCATGGTTCGCGTGCCACCAACCTGTACAGTGCCTAATTCGAGAATCCTCGTGAAGAGCAGAGAAAAACATCCTGAACTGTACGTCTCTCTGCTCCTCTCTTGGCAGTCATCGTTCGTTGTCATACTCGTCGGACGCTCCGTTTTTCCCCACTACCCTCTTATATTTGCCACCCATTCTCAATTCAAACTCGTCCCTACATTTTCCCCCTGTATTGTGCCCCAGTGTCCGAAACTCAAGTGCATATTATGAACCTTTTATGTGCATGTGCGTGTGTGTGTGTGTGTCGAACCTGCTGCTTCGTGTTTCTATCACAACTTTCTTGTCGCCCATTCTCTCGTTTATTCGTAACACTATCGAGGGCTTGTATCTGTATCAGACAACAGCCACCTTTTCCAAATCGCAAAACGCACAAAAATGGCGTTCTTGCCTGAGAGCAGCCTCTAATGTCACAACATCCACAGTAAGCTGTATGTATGAAAATATCTCTATCATTTCGGTGACTATGTATTGTACATGCTTTGACATGAGTGAGTGGTGTGAGGGTATGGTAATGCAAGAAGATGGAGTAGAGATGGTTAAGGAGAGTGCGCTGAGCTGCTGGAGCGATCAAGGAGCAGAACCGGTATTCAAAAGAAGCCAGCGTGGCCTTTCCTTCATGCTCCCTATATCTGTGTCCTCAGACTGAAGGCGTGGCGTAGATCGTCTGGTTAACGCTACGGTCTTCCTGAGACGAATATTCCGCAGCTTCTGAAGGATGCCGGAGACCAGGAGGAATAGTTGGAGTGGGAGACGATGAAACTGCAGCAACATGTCGCACTGAAGGAGACGTAGGAGCCACGGTCAATTCGTGATACTGAGCCATGTCAGGGTTGTGGTCAGAATATTCAGAGGCGAGGTCTGAGCACTCCGATGGGGCAGGTGTTGCGCGTGCTTTTGCCCAGCCATTAACGAGACTCGTCAAGTCCTACACGTCTCTCATCAGCTCAGTCTTCTTGAGAACACGACAATGCCAGAGTACAACGTACCTCGACTAGTCGCGCAACCTCTGCGACCACGTTTGTATGACCGAGCACACTGGCACCTGAACCGATGCGCTGTGCTCGCCGCTGCAACTTGATCACGAAGTCGATCATCTGTAAGCGACTATACATAGCTTCTCCAGCGTGATGTACGATCGTATGCAGAGCATAGACTTCCTCCAAAATGGTGAGACGATCCAAGATCATGTTGATGCATAACAGAAGGTAGTGGCCAGCGACGAGAGAACACGCGTAGAGGTCTCCGGTGAATTCTGCCACTGCCAGTGCTGAGGACAAGTGGCGCCGTGCAAGCTCATGAGAAGGGCAGGGCGAACATTGCGGCAGATTGTATATGGATGAAGGCAGACCCTGAAGCAGAGTCGGACGCGTGCACAAACGGTATCAGAAGAATAGCTCACCTGTAGCCACCATGCCCTGAACTCTGACAGTAGGCACTGTCGCAGCTGTTGCGCAAAGATCTCTGCAAGACTATCTTCATGTTGCTGCCTGAATGCTTCAAACACCTCCCGTGCGAATGGGGCTACACATCTGATATCGTCCGACAGGCCCTCTGCAGCTCGATCAATGAACCTTGCGGCAAGTTCTGAGATGAGCGAAGTGTCCCATGGTCCGGCGCTGACGAGGTCCTTTGCGTATCCTCGACGCGTCGCGCTATGCCGGGCAACACCTCCAGCACGCAGTGGCCTCAACCAGGCATGATGAGGACGCCAAGATGGTAACTGTTTGCCACAGTTATCTAGGTTTGTTCTGCTCCGCTTCCGAATACTAGTGGGCAGGTATGGGAGCGCGTGAGGGTTGGGTACGAAGTCTGCAGCTTGATACTGAGAATCGCAGTGAGGCGGAGAGTCGCGCGGACAAGGCAGTAATGTCCTCCCGGTGAACAACGGGTCATTCCAGTCCTCCGTGGTAAAACTGAACGCGCTGGAGTCGAGGTCCCCCAGGCCGCGTGACTCAACCACTCTCCCGTCGGTAGCATAAACATCATAGGACTCTTCTGGACTGGTGGAAGTTGACGGCGAGGATGTCAAAGAGCGTGCGACTAGTGACGGGGTCGACGCAGCAACGGACGACTGAGGTGAAAGTATTTGAGGAGTGACTTGATGCTCGAGCATCTGCACGTCGGGCACACGCGATTTGAGGTCGTGAGCTTTGGGAGCAAGCATCTGGCGAGAGTATACGTCCATGCTGAGAAGTATGTTGGGGGTTTTAGGCAAAGAACAGCGAGCACACAAGGTAAGGTTGGTTGCAGGAGGAGTGAAATTATAGCGCGGCAGCGGAAGCTTTATATGGCACAGTCCCGCGGGTTAGATGAAGTCACGCCGCCAGGATACGGCATGTTGGCCTCGAGTTCGAGTTTGCCCTTCAGATTCGTCTCTTTGACTTCCGAATGGCCTTCGGGTCGTTGGCATTGTAGTTTAGATTATGAAAAGAACAAAAAGTACGGGTACAAGCATTTGACGCTCCGCAAAGGACACTCAGTGGGTAACTCTCAAGGACCCTTTCCTTGCTGACAACTAACCTGACACAGGCCATCTAGCCGTGCACAGCCAGCAGCCCGCACGACAATAACCATCGAGCAGTGTAGACGGTGATGATGGCCCTGCCAGTGCCAGTGGCCATGGTATATAGTTCACAGAAGGGAAAGTTCGAATTCATCGAGACTATCGATACTTGCAGTAGTAAGTAATGACGGGTCACA
The DNA here is from genome assembly GCA_022592445.1 of Cytidiella melzeri. Taxonomy (NCBI): domain Eukaryota; kingdom Fungi; phylum Basidiomycota; class Agaricomycetes; order Polyporales; family Irpicaceae; genus Cytidiella; species Cytidiella melzeri. The sequence continues at coordinate 28,535 of JABYQR010000031.1, forward strand.
GATTATGGAATAGTCACGGATGTTACGTGACGGGCTCGTCACGTATGATTGCGGTCTTGCAGCCCTCATGTGTCTTGCTTACGACTGCCATGGCCAAGTCAGCACAAGAGCTACGGCCCCTACTCTCTGCAGCAGGACGCACCGAAAGTACTTTCGAAGAAATCCCGATCATGTATGTTCGACGGCGAATAGCAAGGTGGTGAATACCAATCGCCTCTTTGTCCTGCATCTGTCTAGAGACCTCGCGGACTTGCGTAGCGATGTTGTGGCTGACAGGAGAGCCCTTGCAAATTTAATCCGCGACGCCTGCGTTAACATAGGATTTTTCTACGGTTTGTCTTATCCATTATCAATGTAACAATGTACTCATTTTGTAGTAAGAAACCACGGTGTCCCAGATGAGATAATTTCAAAGGCTCTATCCTCCGGAAAGAGGTTCTTTGCGCTGCCACATTTGGCAAAGGAAGCACTAGACATCCATAAGAGCAACAACTACAAGGGCTACACGGCGCTTCTGGGCGAGAACACCAATCCCGAGAATCGAGGTGACCTGCACGAAGGCTTTGATATAGGCTGGGAAGCACCCGATGGGGCTACCCGTGATAATGATGGCGCAATGACTGGCGAAAACGTTTGGCCCAATGCAGAGGACCTTCCAGGATTCAGGGAGGATGTACTCGGATACTAGTACATCTTGCTTCTCATCCTCTTTCCTGGCAAAAAGCTGACTGCGTTGTGCTAACACCACAGCCACGCAGTAGTTAACTTGGGCAAGGCGCTGTTCCCTCTTTTCGCGCTGGCCCTCGATTTGAACGAAGACTTTTTCGAAGACAAGGTATTTCTGATTGCTGCATCAACAACAGACGTTGCATAACGACTTCATCGTCGAAAGATTACCAAACCCGCAGCGATCATGCGTCTTCTCTACTATCCTCCTCAAGAAGGCATTGTCGACGACCGGATCCAAGGAATTGGCGCTCATACCGAGTATGTGTTCAGCATTTCACCTGTGTATTTGCATTAGTTGATCCCTTATAAGCTATGAGGCAAGCTGGGACTTCTGCGATCAAGCGAGCTCTGGACGTTGATCACCTTGTAGTGTTTCACTATCTTGTGGCAGGACAACGTGCCCGCTCTCCAAGTACTGAACAACAATGGCAACTGGATCGACGCAGTCCCGATCCCAGGCACTTTCGTTGTCAAGTGAGATAAACAACGCCATACATCTGCTGGAATCTTCGCTGACAAACTTTTACAGTTTGGGAGATCAATTTGCGCGATGGACCAGTTAGTACATGCATGCCTGCACCCATGCAACCACCTGCTAACATTCTTTGCCAAAAGATGACGTTTTCAAGTCAACAGTCCACAGAGCTATCAACCGTAGCGGACAAGAGCGATATTCGATTCCATTGTTCTTTGGGACAGATTATGACGTGAAGCTGGAGGTGACACAACTTCATCTCTGGTATCTGCCTTGCACAATCCCTGAATGAATTCTAGGCTTTGCCAAGTTGTATCTCGGAGGAATGTCCGCCAAAATACGAAGTCGTCACAGCCGGAGAATATGTGAAGTCGCGCCTCGAGTCTACATACGCCCACTCCAAATGATGTCGAACACTGACCACATCGAAACTCCTGGATACTACCCTAGTCAATCTATTCAGAATCAGCATATTCCATTCCCTATCCTTTCTACATCCGTGCTACCCAAAATCGAACCAGTCCAAGGTAAAATATCGTGGGATCCATCAGGCTCAATAAGTGGACGGAAACATCAGCTGCCGCCCTCCATCCACAAGCTGCACCGATCCATTGACATAAGCCCCAGCCTAACAATTAGACTGCATCAGCGACCACCGACACTGTTATATCCCGGGCACCTCGCATGTTACTGACCTTACTCGCCATGTACAAGATCATACCGCGTATATCGTCTTCTGTCCCCGCTCTTTGCAGCGGAGATACACGCCGGAGCTGCTCATCTGTGAGTCCCAACGCGTTTGTCATCTCTGTTCAATCACATCAAAAACACCGATGCCCAAAGCAGGTTGTCATCAACTATACGCACAAGCAAAAAGAAGAGGATATTGCAAAGAGCGCACCAGATGGAAAGAACCCCGGAGCGAACACATTGCTCCTGATATCCCAGCTTTTGAGGAAGTGTGCCAGCATCTTGCCCAAGTGCACGCCAGCGACCTTGCTTAGCGTATACGATACGCTAAACGCCTTTTCGTCGGCCCTGAACGCCGCGCCGCTCGCCACCGTGATGATCTGGCTGGTCGGCGCACCGTCGTCGTTCGCTCTCCTCCGCTTGTTCCCCGCATCGAGCAACTCGAGGAATTGAACGGCGCAGTAGAACTGTGCAGTGACGTTGAAGTTGAGCGTACACTCAAACTCGGCTTGCGTGCCTGCCTGGAGCAACGCTTCTTGCAAGGTGCCGATGGAGGCGGTCTGGGGATCTGGAAGGCGAGGCAGGATGTTGTGCGCTACACCCGCGTTGTTAATGAGCAGGTTGATGTACCCGTGTCGGGCTTTGATTGTGGCGACCAGGTCGCGGACGCTCGCTTGATTCATGATGTCGCATGATATTGGGATCAAGTTCCCATGTTTCTGTTCAATCACACAGGACAAAAGGTGAGTAGAGCTTTTGGGGGGTGCTGAGAGAGTGAAGAAAAGACTTACGTTGTGCTTGTTTGCAGCTTTCTGCAAGATGTCGAGTCTACGGGAGACGATGTAGACGATGGCGCCGTTGTTCTCCAGGGCTGCAGCGATCATAAGGCCAATCCCTAACGCAGTCCGCCGAGAGCCACTTAAGCGTCAATGCGGAAGGGAACAAAAGCAAAGAAAAACGAAAGAAGAGGTAGGATGGTAGGGACATTCGATTCTGATGCTGACCTGTGCCTCCACCGGTGACCACCGCTACCAGTCCCTTGACGTTGAACAAATCCGTAACGGAGCACATCCCAGTGTGTGTGATTAGTTATGGCGGGAAAAGAGGGGCCGGGACTTCCTTCGAACTCGGGATGGAGGAGCAAGTGCTAGTGAGTGCGGCTTTTTGAACCCAAAAGCACAGTGTTAAATTTGACCGGTGACTTCTCTCTCGGTAGTGAAACAAAAATGTCTTAGGAGCGTTCGTATCGCTCGGATTAGGAGGTTTCGGTAAGTTGATATAAGTCGGCACCCACCGCCGCCCCTGTGTTGTCCGACATATACTTATATTAAAAAGCAGCATAACACCGTATTTGTCGAATCTTCCATTGCTGCTGCTTTAGCTGTAGGCTGGATATTAGCCTGGAGGGGCCTTTTGGTCCTCTCACTTGCCCCTGATAGTTTTCACGAATCAGGAACATTCCCTGCGTGCCGCGCATCTGACATATATATATACGTGCAGTGGCCTGCGATGGTGGTTCTCGCGAGATTAACGTGTATTTGTTGTAAGACAACCTTTTGACGTTTGAATTCGGGTTAGGTCATACGGTAACGACGGTGATACACAGTGTATATTGATACACTCTTGGTGACTGTATCACGGACGTCCCAGGCGCCGGCAGGGTCCAAATTACTTTACGACAATACATATTCGTCTATTACAACTTGCGGATATGATTACTGGTATATGAACATACGCCATGTCAGAAGAATCTAGTGAGTGAGTGAGTTTTCATGCTGCCCAAGAAAACGGAGCTTGCCCCTGAATTATTCTACGTTTCTTTTGAAAACAGAAAAAGAAAAAGTCCCGATTGTCCATTACAAACAAAGCTGTATCCCTGCCCATGCTCAACAACCTCAATCATGTGTCCCGAGTACGTCCGCAGTTGTTTGTGTTTCAAGTCAGGAGCATGAGAGCACTGCTTGCTGCTGTCACGAGAGCCGCGAGGAACACCGCGGAGGAGGAGCGTCGAGAGGCACCAGATGAGATGACGGTGATCTCTCCTGGGACGCCGTACACCCGAACGTGCTGGACTTCAAAGTACGCGGTGTCAAAGTTGGAAGGAGGACCAAGGACCCAGTCGTCGTAGCATATCCCCGAACAGGTCTGGAGGAACGTGGCTTGGTTCCCTGCATAGTCTATACGACACGGACAGCCGCATGAGTTTGGTTTTCCTCGTCATGATCGGGATAAAGTGAATGGGATAGAAGCTTACCGCCACACAGGGTGATATCAAACACGAGCTCTTGAGGCTCAAAGAACTCGTTCACGTTGCATCCAGAGGATGGCCAATTGGCGACGGGTACGCCTAGTGTTGAGGTGTCGATTGTGCTTTGGTTGCCTTGCAACGAAGTCGGAATTAGAGAGCGCTGTGATTATGACATGATTCAATAAAGGAACGCTGTCGTTTCAGACGAGAATAATGATTTTTAAGCTTACAGGGAAGTACCAAATCCTATTCGACAAGAGTACCCCGATCGGCAGTTGGAAGAAAATCAGTACACTGCTCGGACGTCATTGTGGGTGCGAAGCTGGGATTGAAACTCACGAGATACCCTTCTCAGCAAACTCTGTCACGAAAACACCGCCACCTGTTGAGGCAAAGCCAGGTCCGTAGGAAGTAGTATTGGGGTTGGTTACGATGCACCCTTCGTTGTTGTTGGCTGTGACGGAGCAGTCGGTAGAGTTGATTAGAGTGCTCGTTTGCTGCACAGAGGCATTGGTCAATGTGCAACCCTGAACGCAGCCAATTTGGTTAGCAAATGACAAGTTGTTGATCAATCGACCAGTTTGAAAGACGTACGGTGGCCGTGTGAAGACCCATGTGGGCCATGTTGGCTAGATTAACGCCTTCGAGGGTATCTATGCAAAGGACAGATTTAGTTCGGGTGCCTTGCACAATTAAAAGGCTTCTGGAAATTCCACCTATTTCACCACCGTCTGGCCAGTTGGGAGCAGATGACCACCATGCGGGCCATACCGAGCACTGGAAACAATCATGCACAACGTCAGCCGTCATCCATTGTATCTTTGAGAGAGGTTTACTGACCCCGTAGGGGATATGCAAGATATCCGCGACCCACAAGCTACCGACTGTGTATTTTGACTTTGACGCGATACGAATGGAATTGCGGTTGTCTCCAAAGCTCAGGGTCGTCGTGTTATCCACCCTCATGATGGCATTGCCCGCGTCGTTGACTGTGGCAAGGTTTGCTTGAGAGGCCTGGCTGGAGCTCAGGTAGCTATTCGTAAAGGTGTTGTCAGCGACTCGAGCGTTCAAGCTCACACGTCAAACGAACGTACAAAACATTCCCGTTCGTGAGATCGTCCGCTAAGGATGAAAAGGTGGATGAGCCTCGAGCTGATAAACGTCGGCTAGTGGCAGTTAGAACTCACTCTTGCCATAGAAGTTCCAATCGTCAAAGAAGTGCTCTCCAATATACTCTTTGACCATGGCATACTGGGCGTGAGCCAATAGAGGTAGGACGAGGGAGCATGCGACGAAGCGTAACAACATCATTGGCAAACCAGATGTTTGTTGAGCTGGTTGAATGATGATGGGGGGAACAGGCACGCCTCGAGCTGCATCGCCTGTGGGGCAAACACAAACTCGTTAAGAGCAACCATCGTTGGCGCTGGAGACGTCCCATCATTTCGCGCACGCGTCCGGCCTGTCCAGGGACGAGATCTTCCGTTCGGCAGGACACAGACGCTGCATACAACGAACCCCGACGTGGATGTATGCGCCCGATATCGCAAGGGCCTGGGCGACGAGTACAAGACAGTACTGCCGACAATGCTGTGAATGGGCTAGACCTCGAAAGATGGCAGCTATGGGACAGTTTGCGGTACTTTTCCTGGGATATCACGGTTCGCTTGTAGGCGCTGTAATGTTCAGCTGTGAAATGTCTAGAAGAGACAGCAACTTACTCGGCAGATGGTTCGCAAGTTGCGACAGACGGCCAAGCAAGCCTATCCGTCTTTCACACTCGCGGGTTGTGGCTGAATGTCACTCAGAGGCCGAACAAGACGTCGAACTGTGGCTGACAGCTTTCTGTGAGATGACACATGCAGCACGATAGACAGTGAGAAAAACATACCCAGAACGAGCCACACATCTGCCACAAAGCTGCCCATCTGTGTTCAGGTTCGGACGGTAGCGTGGAGTCTTGGCTTGAGATCTGCGGGGGGCAGGAGCCATCCACATTCCGCGACATTGACAGGTCACAGATACAATGTCAGAAAGGTAGAAGATGGAAGTCTCGCCGGAGGTTAGTCGCGGGAAAACATATCGAATGGTCGCTAGAACTATGTAAACGCTTCAAGAGAGAGGATGAGTCGAGAGCTTTCGCTCTCCGTGTAAGCAGAACTTCAGTAGACGAGATGTAACTTACAATTCATGTTTCTTGAAGGGTTGACAGTCGGTGATTTCGGCGCAAAGATGTCTACAACACACTGCCTACGACAGATGCCATTTGCCGATACGTAAGTCAAGCAGCAGATTTTGTATCCCCTGCTGTCGTACTCTCCACTGGGGAATCTACCCAGCGGGATTCTCATGGCTGTAAGGAAAAGCTATTCAAGTTGAAGAATCAACACTCACCACCTCGGAGGCATTGTATCTGACCGATTGTCAAGAGTGAAATGATCACCGTGTATGTTTCAGCAACCTAAGTGCGCGTCAATTTGTCTGTGCCCTGTCTCAACGTTCAACACCGTACTGCATTGCCTAATAGTGAATCTGTTCACTCCTAAGACTGATACACACATCAGCCGTAACTAGTGTCGCAGCCTTGAAAGTGTCGCAACAACAACTGCCATCGCCCCCATTCGCCTATAAGTACATCCCACCCGCATACAACATCATATGTACCTCAGCTCGTGGTCCACCCTATCCAACCGCTCGGTCGCAGAATATGCCATGTCTGATCGACGATGGAACTGGCCAGGAGAATTATTTCCTCGCGAAGTGACTACGAAACACGATGATGGAGATTGATTGAGACGTTTAGGATGGTGATGCATACAGCTGATGTCGAGGTCAAATGCTTTTGCGGCGTAGCGGTAGCATATCCGCAAGCTCGGTACGCTTATCATCAAATCGCTTGCTTGAAGCGAGTGGTTGCTAATTCGCAAGCTGCACTGGTCCTTAAAGAACGGGTGAAGTGGCAAGATATACCGTTCCAAAATGCAATGTCGCTGATGTGAAGGCGGTGCTCTTTATTGTCGCTTTGCCGACGAGTCATAGTGGAAGAGCTTGAGGCGGATTATTCGACATGACCTTAACGCTGCTCGTTACTCACCTGTGTGAGTGGATGTGCACCACTAGCAGATCGGTATATCTGAAACGGGTTTCAAGAGTCGGACAAGCTGCAATAAGGAGGCCGCAAGTACACGAATAGTCGCGGACCTGTCACACTACGTGATGACCTGCTGAGATTAGCACGGAGCTCTTAACATCGGAGAGATCGTGGAAGGCTGTGTTATACTCCTCGAGTCAGAGTAGACTTCGTGCCTCAGCCTGAGGATCTCTTGTAGTGCCTTGCCACCATTCACACGCAGTGTTAGACTGTGAGTCTGAGGGGTACGACATGCTGTTTCGTCAGCATTTGTCTCACCAGTAGATCAGATGTAATACTTACAAGTGATGCTCGCCGATGGGCCATCTGTTCCAGGACGTGTATCATTGTTCTGTGTGGCATAGCTAGATGCGCCTGCGCCCCACATTGGACTCTTTCGTCCAAAGGCGATGCCTGAGTAGCTTGCACGCACAGGATATCTCACTCGAGTGGCTAGACAGCAAGCTGTTTGGGATCAAAGGGAGCGGAAGTACATTCTGTTATGCATCAACATCCTAAAACGTTTGATGAGAGACTCACCGCCCACAGGACGATTTGGTCTGTTGTTTTGTTGCACGTTCGGGGTCCTGACCGTGACTGTATGTGACGCCGCCGATGCTGTACCATGGCTGCGGTGCGTGAGCGACAAGACGCACGTTGCAGACTGAGAGCACTGTGTTGCAGTAAGTGAGTGCTGAACGTCGGCGCGCCAAGGAACATCGACAACTCAACTGAACCGCTAAATGTGACAAGTTGAAATTGGACGCTTTGACAGCTCCCTGCCTATGCTTGCGCAGGGCACTCCATTCCCAACGATGCGCTGTTCATCGGCGCCCAAGACGACGAACAAAGGTCCGAGCAGTTGAAGGACAAGGCGGGGATGATCGTGTCAAATTGTGACGATGTGACGATCCCGGTGGTCATCAAGACCCCTGGCACCACACAACCAACTAAAAAGGACCTCCCCGCCGTCTCAGCTCTTCAGGTCTTCACCACCAGCTGCCTCGCAGCAACTGTTCTTGAAAGTCGTCGTTGTCGCTGCCGTCGCTCTCAAGTTGTAGAACATCGCGTTCACCATCGTCCAAGCCGACTTTGTCATTCGCTAGACCGGCAGGTTCCGCTGGTCTCGTCTAGACACCAAACGACGCACGTCGCCGCTTGATTCTAGCCAACCAACCACCGACTCGACGTCGTTTCTTCGCTTTTTGATACTTCTATAACTTTCTCCTGGCGACTATGTCCCTTCACGCTCCCAGCCCTACTCCTTCTCCGGGTCCTACCAACGGCAGATCGCCCAACTTCCGTGCCTCGATGGGACCGACATCTAGGCCAACCAACATCGCAACGCAGGGCATGCAACCTAACTCTCCTCGCCCAGGAGGTGTATCCGGTGCTGGTCGTCCTACTAGCGAGCTTTTGAGCGGTGCCGGCATGTTCCAAACACCCGAAGGTGGGGTTGACTCCATCCCATCCTCCACGTTAGTTTTCTGACATTGTGCCTTACAGCCGAAGCTATCGATCAGTGGTTCGAGAACCTTCAGAACTATGAGGCAACTCTGGTAAGCGGCATATCTGTATCTTTCGTTCAAGATGCGACTTTTTTCTTACAGTCTCTGCAGGAAGATATGGCCAAAGCATCCCTAGATGCGAACTTCAAGGAGGAACTCAGTGCCATCGAGCAATGTAGGTTTGGCGCTCGTAGAGCAACGGTAGCTTGTCTGATAAATTTTCAGGGTTCAAGGTCCTCTCCGAGGCCGAGCGCACAGCCGCTCTCTACAGCCTTTTGCAACACTCTACCCAAGTTCAGATTCGATTCTTCATTACTGTGCTTCAGCAGATGGCTCGCGCCGATCCCATGACGGCGCTTTTGAGCCCTGCCATTGGCAGTAAGTTTTCAATGTTCAGGAGCGTAATTGTCGTGCTTAACCTTCTCAGGTTCTATGCAGACTCAGATGGAGGCGAAGCTCGCGAGCTTGAACCTTAAATCCCCTAGCTTGAAGTCAGCCTTGCCCGGATCTCCTACCGGTCGAAACTTTCCTGGAGGCACGAACAACTTCTTGTCTCCTGACTCTGCCACCATCGCGTCCGGCAACAACGATGCTGCAGCTACTTTGGCTCAGCAACGCGCGAAGCTGAAGGCCAGCAATGCCTCGAACAGAATCTCTGCTCCTACTTTGGGCTCCATTGTTGGTGACAGGAACACCTGGGGAAACGGATCGAATCAGTTGGGCCAGGTAGACGAGCGCTCTTCGTCCCCTAGCGGACAGGAGCTCACTGTTCCTTCGCCGAACATCAGCTCGCGCCCAAAGAGCACAGATTTCTCCGGACTCGCCAACTCACTCAAGTCTCCTCGCGCCCTTGATGACGGACTCTCTCCCGCCGTTGGCGACAGCTGGGCGAGCATGGTCACAACGCCGTTAATGCCAATGTTTGCGAAGGAGCGAAACACGAACCAGAGCCTCGACGCCGCTGCTTCCAAGTTGAACGACTGGAACGGCGCGAATTCTACTCCAGGTGTTCCTCATATCGCTGATCCCCCCAAGAAATTGAACCGGTTGTCGTCGAGGGGCAGCTCAGCCTTGAACGGAGATAACGAAGTTGGCCACCGCGAGGATCATGGTGCTGTTGGCCAAGGGGCCCAGTCTGGCCAGCAGCAGCCCCGCAACTTTTCAGGCAACTTCAGGAACAACCAGAATGGCTTCAATGGTCAGCCTGGCTGGAACGGGTCTCGTAGTCCAGCTTTGTCCAACACGTCCGGCAGGTTCAGCGATGATGGCGCCATGGCCGGGCTTGGCGTTGGTGGATTCGGGCTTGGAGCTGGGCTTGGAATGGGTATGCCGGGAGCACCAGGCTTCAACATGGCCGCTCTTGCGGGCATGGGTCCCATGAGTCCCTTCAACAACATGTTCAACATTCCGAACCTCGCCGCGATGGGTCTCAGCCCCGAGCAGATCGTCGGCATGCAAATGGCTGCTGCCGCTGGCCAGCTTGGTCAGCCTGGCTTGAACGCGTTCGGCATGAACATGAACGTCACAAGTCCCCAAAGCAGTGTTCGCAGCGGCCGCTCGAACATGTCGCGCTCTCCTGGTGTCAGGTCTCCTAACTCTACGCGCGATGGGAAGAGCGAGGAAGACGTTGATCCGAAAGTGTTGGAAGACCTGCCTACGTGGCTCAGGAGCTTGAGGTTGCACAAGTACACGCCGAACTTCGAGGGCATGACCTGGATGGACATGGTCGTAATGGACGAAGCCGCGCTTGAGGCGAAGGGTGTCGCTGCCCTGGGGGCTAGGAGAAAGATGCTCAAGACTTTCGAGCTGGTGCGCAAGAAGATGGGCATCGATCCACCCGCGGGTACCCCTGCTTCGTCATAATTCGATACGCTGGTACGATCGCCGCGCGTTCATCACCTCTTCGTACTGCATAAAATGGGCAGTGGGTGTGCGCAGGTGACGAGATCCATCGTGATGCATCTCCTTCGAATCAGCCTATGCTGCTGGTTTCTTTCTCTCTTTTTCCTATGGATATCCGCTCTTCTTTGATATTGTTGGGTTATAATCCCGTTAGTTCACACTTCCTTCCTTCCTTTTCTCGTTCAACTATTCGGCTCTGGCTTGCAGCGACGTGACGTTCTGTATACCTCTTTTTTTCTGCTAAACACACACTCTCCTTAGGCGACGTTCAAAAACCCCTTCCACATACTCTTCTCGACGCAGAAACCCTTTCTATTCCCCCGCTATTGGTGCACCTGCGACGAGTATACGTAACTTATTGATCTGGTGAATGTACTGTTGTCTTATTTTCGTGCGTCTTGGACCCCTGTGTGAGATTGGCAAGCTTAAGGCTGACCGCCGAATATGCTGTGTAAAACGACTCAGGTTTGTGCTGTGAGGAAAGGCGTTTGAAAGGACTCCATGATTCTTTGAATGTTTTATCTTCCGGAGATATTTCCATTATTTGCCGTTGTACTACCGCCAAACTAACAGTCAATTCTATGTTCTTCAACTGGCACATTTTGTCTCTATTTTCCCTCATGACGTAGTTTTCGGCTGTACCTAACAGCCGCTGCATACCAATGTTTGCATGTTGGTCACCCTCGAGGGACGGATTAGGAAAAGGCGCATCAGCGCCTGGGGACGTCGGGATAACCATACACATATCATATCTGACGACTGGCACATTTTATATAGAGGATTCCGGATGGTACAGGGGACAGCATCTCTTGCTTACCCTGTACCAGGTACGCACGTATGCATTGAACAATATATATCTCTTGCTTACCCTGTACCAGACCCAATGAATTGATACGGTACGCAACAGATTGATTCCTGATACCACGCTAGTGGCACTGTGTAACCACAAGGATATAACCGCTTGAAAAGAGCACACACTCACAACACACATTCATGCATACCCTCAACCCCTACTTACACATGTAATAGCCTCTCGCAAGGTCTGGTGTGTTTGTGTCTGGTCCCTTTGTGTCCAGGGGGTGTGTTAGTGTCTCAGTGTTAGCAAGGCCGGCAAGTGACAAGTACAATTCCTGAAGATGACATTCATATTACTTTTTGAGCCAGATTTGTAAGTAAACTTGCTGCTGGTAGCAGTTTGACCAAGTCTGTTATGGTAAAGTGCAAGAGTAAGGACTGAGCTAGCTCATTGCAAGAGGATAACGCAAAACACAATGGGAAACACAGTGAGAAAGCAGTATAAACACAGTATAAATTGCAATAGCCTTGAGAAAGAGAAGGGGTGGCAGTAAAAGAGGGTCGCAGTGAAGGAGAACACAGTAAGGCTCAGTAGCCTTGAGAAGGAGAAGGGGCGGCTGTAAAAGGGAGTTGCAGTGAAAGAGAAACACAACACAGTAAGTAATGCAGTGAAATAAACACAGTAGGAACACAAAGGGGGTCATGATGAAGGAGAAAGTGACGCAGGGTGAGAGATATGCACTGCGGAGTTGCTCAAGAAGCAAGGGGAAAGTGGCAGGGGCAAACTTGAGGGGAAACCTGTGGGGGTGTTGCATTCTAAGCTAAGCCAAGTACAGACACAGTGTATATACGTAAGAAGTGATAGGAGCTATAGCAAATTGAAGCCATGCAATAGCAAGGCAAAGAAAGGGGAATCGTGCAATGAAACCAGGGAAAAATGCAAAACATGTTACAGCAATGAAACAAGGGACAAACATGAAACATGTTACCAGAGCAATGGGGCACTGCCAATGGTGCAGCTAATGCGGAGCAATCAATCGGGCCCTAGTCCAATGACCTGAGGCAATGCGAGGTGGCACGAGGCAATGCAAGGCTATGCAATCAAAAGAGAGGTTGTGCAATGGAAGCAGATTTTTCAGCTGCTCTGAAATTGGAGGGCTTGAGGGAAGGAGAGGAGCTGCTTGCAAGGCCCTTCTATCAAAGGGAGCAGGCTGCAGAATCCGAGGGAGAGAGTGACAAAGGGGGCCATGAGGTTCCGATAGCCATGAGCTTGAGTGTAAGGGACTGCAAGAATGTGATATGCAACAAGCAAAGCCATGCAATGCGAGGCAATGCAATGCAATGTGAGTCAAAGCGAACCAATGCAAAGGGTAGCAAAGCGGCCCGATGCAAAGCACAGAAAACCAAGGTGAAGCAAAGCAATGTGATGCGAAGCAATGCAATTTGAAGCGAAGCAAGGCAAAGTGAAGCGATGGAAAGCAAAGCAAAGCAATGGGCAGCAAAGCGAGGCAATGCAATGTGATATGTTTTGATGTGACACAATGCAATATGCAACCTTTCAAGTCTTGCAAGCGACAAGGGCTGCTGCTAGTCCATGTGAATGTGCTCGTGTTTGGGCCTGTTGCATGTCCAGCAATTTCCGGGTGTATCACTGCAGTTTACCCAAACTGTATCTAGATCATCTAACTTAGTTCAACACCATTACAAAGAAGACACCTGTCAAACCACCTTTATCTGTATGCTCTACTCCACAAACTTGTTTTCATCCTGTACTCACACTTGTTGTTGCACTATGAACAATACAGCCAAGTCCTTCTCCTGCGCTGAATTATTGCATGCTCCAGTGAACACAAACCACCAACTTACTATACATGCCTCATCAAAGAAGCTTTCCACAACAGACTTAGTCAAGCTGCTACCAGCAGCAAGTTTACTTACAAATCTGGCTCTAAAAGTAATAGCTCATTCAATCTTCAGGGATTGTACTTGCAGCTTGCCGGTGCTAATCCTAGTCTGCTGTCGCGGAGCAACTGCTGTTATGCTGCTAAACCCTAAACAAGGGTGGAATGGATGATGGTGGAAGAGGAAAGGGATCTCCAACGACGACAACAAGGTCAGAGTCGATGATAAGCAGGCAAGCAGGCACAGAGGCTGGATACTAGCAGTGCAAATGACAGAGTTAATAAGGTATGATACTAAGTTACATGCAGTAACTCACCTAGCAGTGCAAATGACAGAGAGGTCAAGATGCAGAGCTAGGGAGGGTAAGGGCTACTATATATACTGTGGCTGGGTGGTCTGTGCACAAGTTCCCACACTAGGGACTGGAGTAACTGTGGGGCTGGAGTAACAATAGAACAATAAGGGACCAGGGTAACTGTCAAGGACCAGGGTAGCTGTCAAAGACCAGGGTACGTAGAACAATAGAGCTAGAACAATAAGACAATAGAACAATAGAAACTGGAACAATAGAACAATAGAAACTGGAACAATAGAACAATAGAAACTGGAACAATAGAACAATAGAAACTGGAACAATAGAACAATAGAAACTGGGGGAATCCCTGAGGAATCCCTAACAATAGACAGAAGACAATAGACGAAAGACAATAGGACAATAAGAACTGGGGGAATCCCTGGGGAATCCCTAACAATGGAAGGAGAACAATAGAACAATAGCCTAGGTTGATCTGGAACCGCTCCAGATTGAGTCTAGGGTTTGGGTCTGGACTATTGATAAATAAGGCAGGATGTCACGTGACCCGGGTTAGGGTTAGGTCTGGTAACACTCCTAGCCAGAAAATAAGCGCTCTAGATAGGCGCCTCAGGCTGTAAACTTGTGACATTGTTGGAAAAATCTGGTCTCTGTTGGACTATCCATGTCATCTGCATCTGAGGGACTTTTTGAAGTAGACTGGCCATAACTTGCTCAGTTCCACTTCAATTAACAGGATGTATGTACCAGGATGTTGCCAAAAGATAGGGCTATCCAATGATGACCCCCATATGCAGTTTATGAAAATCAAAATGTGCATTTTGATAGCAAAAGTGATCTGATACAAAGTTATAAAGGGCTGATAACAAAGCCAGTGTGATACCATCAACTGTATTCATTGCTTTGATATTGAAACTGTTACTTTCTGTATTCTTCTCTCAAATTCACACACTTGGGGTGGGGGGGGGACAAAAAGGTCACATTTGAAAAAAGCATCAATGTGCTGGAGCACACTGCAACAACTCTTCTTCATTCTTCAGGAATTGAAACAGTTTTGTAAAGCCACCCATTGCAGGGAAATCTCTCCATGTGCTTGGTATCTCACTTCTTGCCTTGTGGCCCTTTAGCCTTGTGTTCACAACCCTCAGATTGTGCACATTTGGATGAGTAGACTGTTTTGCCCATTTTCTTGCAAGCAGACTTTACCTTGTAGCTGCCATTTTTAGAAGTTTTCACAGGCAGAAAAGTGGTCAACGCACAAACAGTGCCACAGAGTATGTTTTTCAACAAGTTCAGCAGTTTACCCATGCCTCTCCTTCCAGCTTGAGAATTTCTCTGTCATCACATTCTACATGTGCTCCAAGCTGAAAAGAGCAATCATACATTTTCATTTTCTCAGTGTTGTGTGCAACATCCAGCAGAAAAGTGCCGAGTGATATTGTGGCTGCATCAGAATATAGCTGCCATCTGTTGGTATGGTTATCCTCATTTTCCTGACTCTTTTGTTTATTTTTTTTGTGGTTTTCTGTGCCTAAGCTGCTTCTACTTCCATACATGCCTTGCACTTTGACATGTGCTCACCAATATTTCCATTTTTAGTGTTGCAAATATGTTTGTTGTACTCTTCAAGTGACTTCTATGCTTAGCATCAGTGCAACATTTCCCAGCTGGGTTCAAGATGTGTAATTGGGCTCTATAAAATAGAATATGAATAGCGCAAAGTCCTAAGAAGATATCCATACCTAAGCTGTTACAATTCCTGAAGAATGAAGAAGAATTGTTCCAGTGTGCTCCAGCACATTGATGCCTTTTCAGATGTGACCTTTTTGTCCCCCAAAGTGTGGGAATTTGATGGCAGAATACAGACAGTAACAGTGTCAATAACAAAACAATGAATACAGCTAATGGCATCACATTGGCCTTGTTATCAGCCCTTTATAACTTTGTATCAGATCACTTTTGCAATCAAAATGCAGTTTTAGATTTTTACAGACTGCATATGGGTACAAATTTGTACATATAATACACCATTGGATAGCCCTATCTTGTGGCAACATCCTGGTACAAACATCCTGTCAATTGAAGTGGAATTGAGCACATTATGGCCAGTCTACTGAAAATGGTCTTCCAGACTCAGATTCAAACTCCACTCCTGCTGGCAAATGATGTCAGATTCTGATCAGGTACATGTGCAGCAATCTACAGACATTGCTTGCTCTTTGAACAAGGAATACAATTAGAAGACATGCCACACATAGTAGTGCCTCTGAGCAAGAATTACCAGTACTTTGGAAGCTAACTACAAATTCACAACCCCTACATTCTTGGACAATGTAAATTTTTAGCTGCATTAGTAGTGAGTACTGTATCTGATTGTTTCACAAAGTTCCACAACTGTTAGTTGCTCTCTAAGCAGGAGTTACAATCAGAACACAGCCTGTGGCAGTTCCAATGGGTGTGAGGCAGTTCAGACATCAACAGGACATGGTTGCATCAGCAGCAAGCACTGCATTGGATTGTTGCACAAATGTTCACAACCATTAGTTGCTCTCTAAGAAGGAGTTCCAATCTAAACACAATTTGTGGAAGTTCTAGTGGGGCTGATACAGTTGAGACACCAACAGGATGTGGTTTCATCAGCATAGAGCACTGCCTTTGAGTCTTCCATACAGTTTCACAACCACCAGTTGCTTTACAAGCAGGAGTTACAATCAGAGCACAGTCTGTGGCAGTTCCAATAGGAGTGAGGCAGTTCAGACATCAACAGGATGTGGTTGCATCAGAATAAAGCACTGCCTTTGATTCTTCAACACAGTTTCACAACCACCGGTTGCTCTATAAGCAGGAGTTACAATCAGAACACAGTCTGTGGCAGTTCCCATAGGGGTGAGGCAGTTCAGACATCAACAGGACATGGTTGCATCAGTAGCAAGCACTGCATCGGATTGTTCCACAAATGTTCACAACCATTAGTTTCTCCCCAAGGAGGAGTTACAAGCAGAACACAGCCTGTGGAAGTTCTAGTGGGGCTGATACAGTTTAGACATCAACTGTACATGGTCGCATCAACATAGAGCACTGCCTTTGATTCTTCCATACAGTTTCACAACCACAAGTTGCTCTATAACCATGAGTTACAATCAGAACACAGTCTGTGGCAGTTCCAATAGGGGTGATGCAGCTCAGACATCAACAGGACATGGTTGCATCAGCAGCAAGCACTGCATCGGATTGTTCCACAAAGTTTCACAACCATTAATTGATCTCTCAGGAGGGGTTACAATCAGAACATAGCCTTTGGTGGTTCTGATGGGGCTGAGGCAGTTCAAACATGAACAGGACGTGATTGCATCAGCATAGAGCACTGCTTTTGATTCTTCCCAGTTTCACAACCACCAGTTACTCTATAAGCAGGAGTTACAGTCTGACCACAGCCTGTGGCAGTTCTAGTGGGGCTGATACAGTTGAGACATCAACAGGACGTGATTGCATCAGCATAGAGCACTGCTTTTGATTCTTCCATACAGTTTCACAACCACCAGTTTCTCCACAAGTAGGAGATACATTCAGAACACAGCCTTTGACAGCTCTGATGGGGGTGAGGTAGGGCAGATATCAGCCAGATGTGGTTTTATCAGCAGCCAGCACTGCATTCAATCAGTCCACTAAGTTTCACAACCACTACTTTCTAAGGAAGAGTTACAACTGTGGCAGTTCCAATGGGGGTGAGGCAGTTCAGACATCAACAGTGCATGGTTGCGTTGGCAGCAAGCACTGCATTCAATTGGTCACAAGGTTTCACAAACACTTCTCCCTAAGCAGGAGTTACAATCAGAACACAGTCTGTGGCAGTTCCAATAGGGGTGATGCAGCTCAGACCCTGGTTGCATCAGCAGCAAGCACTGCATTGGATTGTTCCACAAAGTTTCACAACCATTAGTTGCTCTCTCAGGAGGGGTTACAATCAGAACATAGCCTGTGTTGGTTCTGATAGGGCTGAGGCAGTTCAAACATGAACAGGACATGGTGATGCAGCTCAGACCCTGGTTGCATCAGCAGTGACCACTGCATCAGATTGTTCCACAAAATTTCACAACCATCAGTTGCTCTCTCAGGAATGGTTACAATCAGAACATAGCCTGTGTTGGTTCTGATAGGGCTGAGGCAGTTCAAACATAAACAGGACGTGGTTGCATCAGCATAGAGCACTGCTTTTGATTCTTCCATACAGTTTCACAACCACCAGTTACTCTATAAGCAGGAGTTACATTTACAACACAGCCTGTGGCAGTTCCAGTGGGGCTGATGCAGTTCAGACATCAACAGGACATGGTTGCATCACCACAGAGCACTGCCTTTGATTCTTCCACACAGTTACACAACCACTAGTTGCTCTATAAGCAGGAGTCACAATCAGAACCCAGCCTGTGGCAGCTCCGATAAGAGTGAGGCAGTGCAGACATCAACAGGACACATGTAACATGTTCCAGCAATTGATCCAATGAGACACCCTTAAGCCCTTCATTCTTGAAGCAAGTAATTTTCTGGGATCAGCAGTGAACACTGCACAATATTAATGACAAGATAGATGGAGCTCCTTGCTACCATTGGTGACTACCTTCATCAATGTATGGCTCCTGTTTCCGCAACCGAATTTATCAATTGTAGTACAGTCACTTTATCCCAGATCAAGTTGCCTATCAAAGGTGTCACCAATAGCAAATGCCTGTAATACAGTCAATATTGATGACCAGATGGCTTGGCAAATTCCTTAGCAAGCACAGAATTGTTTACTGAGGTTCTTTGTGATAACAAAGTCACAGGTGCAATTAACTATTTCATGCTATATGATTTATTCAATTTGCTATCAACAACAAAATCACTTGTAGCTCTGCTCCTGTAGTTTACCAAATTGTATCTAGACTATTGAACATAGTTCAACACCATTAAGAAGAAGACACATGTCAAACAATCTTCATCTCCATGCTCTACTCCACAAACTTGTTTCAATTCTGTACTCACACCCATTGTTGCACTTCAAACAATACAGCATAGTCCCTCTTTTTTCATGAATTATTGTGTGCTCCAGTGAAGACAAACCGCCAACTTACTATACATTACTCATGGAAAAGCTATTCCCAACAAAATTACTTGTTCAGGCTTCTACCAGCACCAAGTTTACTTACAAATCTGGCTTAAATAGTAAATAGTAATATTTCATTCAATCCTCAGGAATTGTACTTGACACTTGCCGGCCTTGCTAACGCTAGTGTTCCTGTACGGCAAACTGGATGAGGAAATCTATTTGGAAAAACCAGAAGGTTGTGTAGAGAAGGGAAAAGAGATCCATGTTTGTTTGCTTAAGAAAGCCATTTATGGACTTAAACAGGCTTCACAAATTTGGAATATCAAAATACACAATACGCTGAGACACTGAGTCACGCTCCAAAACTAAGTACAACCCTAAAGACAACACAACCAACCATGAAGTGGCAATATAAGTGTAAGGGTGTGGGAGCGCGGAAGTGTGGTAGTGTGCGAGGTGGTCTTAGAGTCCTAGTTTTACCTGTGCTGTAAAGAGCGACAAGGTTTGTGATATAGGCTTTATGTGAATGGAGCTAGACAGGCAAACTACCACGCGTATCGCGGGCAAAAGGGCTAGTTGGCGCGGTGAAAGCAGAAGAGTTTTAGCGCGACTCAAAGAGAACGCGTGGGAGATGTCGCGACTTGTAGTAAAAACGGCGCGCGGAAAGACGCGGATGGTAAAAAGCAGGTGCAGTACGAATCTCGAACACAAAACGCGGTTGCTGGTGAAGATGAAAGTAGTCGCTGTAAAACGCGGGCGCAGTGAAAGTGGACGCAGTAAACTCGATGCAGTGAAGGTGAAATGCAGACACAATAACGCAGTAAAATGACGCAGTTAAGAAGCAAATGCAGTATAACAAAACCAAAAAGAACCGTAAGGGAAAGACAAACTACTGGAGCGTGAGTCGCAGCGTAAGACTATATGAGGCCGCAGTCAATTTGACTCAATAGACTGCGCGCGGGGGCAATAGTGTAGAACAACACCTCCCGAGCGGCGATGTGTATTGCAAGCAAATGTGTGGCCAACAACGACGTTGGTAGAGCTTGTAAGATTGAACTGTACTAGTTCGCACTAGTGGTCCTCGCCTTCAAAGTCTGGTAACAGCCAACAATCTGGATGTAGCACGCGCGGGCAATTGCAGTCGAGCGGGACGAAAGGTCCTGAGCGCAAGGGAATTGGTTGATTGCTTTGAGTGTCGCAATAGGAGCAGTTATCAAGCGAGTCCGCGACGGAGGCGACGGACGGCGCTGGCGAGGGTGATTTAGGAGTAGATTGCTCAGGGGAGACCGTAGGCGCTACTGAGGGTTCTGGCGGCGGCGTGAGCGTGGAGATGACGGGGTAACAACGAAGAACCTTGCGGCGGTGCAGGCGGTATGGGCAGCAACCGTCTGGTAAGTGGGGAACTGTGGGACAATAACGGCAAACGCGAGGCGGGTTGTCGATGGTAGGCGCAGCGGACATAAACATGGAGAAAGATGCAGTGAGAAAATGCAGGAATGACTACAGTTATTGGTGCGACAAGACTCCCTCAACGCGAGTGCAAGGCGTAGACTGTACTCTGAGAACTGGGGTGGGATTGATTTATTTTCTATGCAGTACAGGCAACACCTTTTATATACCCTAAAGACCCTCTCCTAAACCTCTCCTTCTTTGTCCTAAACCCAAACGCAAGAGCAAGGAAACATGGTGGCAGAATACTTCTGTTCACAGAGGCAAAATGTCCAGCAAGTCGACACTCGGCAGGACACAGCGTTGGTCGACGCGGAGAAGCGGCGCGCGCCCTTGCGCTGAAGGAGTGCCAACTGTTGCGAGCAGGTGATGAGGCGCCATCCAAGCGTTGCACAGTGTGGCGTGATAGGAGTCTTCCTGAAACGGGGTTCGCGAGTCAATTTTCTTCTATTGTTGGTCCGACCCGCGTCCGAAACACTTGGTGGCTGGCCGGCCCATGCTCCAACGCAAAAGGGGCGTGTCTGCAAGTCAGAGTTTGGTGCGAGTTCTTGGCCTCGGGTGTTTCTGGCGTGTTGCTGCTCCTTGTCAAGGCCTCGGGTCCTCGGCGAACTCCTCGTGACCTCGGTGAGCTCCTCATGCCCGCGACGCTGGGAAAGTGAAGGGATTTGCCGCTCAGGATGACGCGGGCCGCGCAAATGGCGGGCTGCTGCCGTGTCTCCGCGCCTAGCCGTTTTCTGGGCATATCAACGCTTGTAGCTTTAGGCTTTGAACATATTGAGTCCGATGCTAGTGTATACATATATCACCAACAAAGGGGGACTTTGATGCTTATCCTCTATGTTAATGACATATTTCCTATTGGCAACAATAAAGCTGGGATTAAAGCACTTAAAACTAATCTCATGAATCAATATGAGATGCGTGACTTAGGAGAAGCAAAGCTGATCCTAGGCATGCAAGTGCATAGAAATTGTAAAGAGCGTACACTCTACCTTTCTCAAGGGTCGTACATTGAAGATGCTCTTAAACGTTTTCAGATGATCAATGCTAATCCTGCCCATACACCTTTACCATCTGGACTAGAACTTTGTAAAGTGGATTCTGACTATACAGCGGAACATGAGCTTAGGAGTTTGTATCAAGCCTTGATTGGTACACTTATATATGTTATGATCAGCACTTGTCCCAACATTTCATATGCTGTCATACGTCTTTCTCAGTATATGTCAAATCCCACTCAAAACCATATGAACGCTGCGAAGTACATACTCTGTTATTTACTTGGTACTCAGTCATACGCTATCAAGTATGATGGACACAGCCAATCTGGACTAGTTGGGTACTCAGACGCAGACTGGGCTGAGAACAAAGACGATAGACATTCCACTACTGGCTAAGCATTCCTTCTGGCCAAAGGCGCAGTGTACACTCGTGACTTTCAAACAACATCTAAACTACCTTTTTGAGCTAAGGGAACTTGCTACTTGCTGGCTCTACTCGCCCAAGTCCTATTTTTGCCAGCAACTTCTGGATTGGGCTCTTCGGTCGGTCCAGGTGACTACTCTCGTCTGGGTTATCTAAAAGACCCAGTGTGGCAACTTTGTTTGCTGCTTGAAGAAGTTGGGCTACATAGGGCATATTTGTGGTTGGATACGCAGGCTCAGGTCGCTCATGCGGAGATGGATTTGCAGGTGGAGGCTGAGACCTCACGCGTAGATCCGTTTCAGTACGAGCGAGCAGTGCTACAAACTCTGTGAGTTCTCCACGGCGACGGCTGCAGAGAGCAAACTGAATATTGTGCGCAACATTAATCAGCACAGTCGACTCACAAGGCTTGTCCACCGTCCGTGTTCAGCGCAGGCACTCCCACAAGTGACATGGCGGGCTGCATCGCTGCGCTCTCGTCAACAGCTTTCCCGTAAACGGCCAAGGCAGAAGTGTTCGATCGCGCGTCCAAAGACACGGCGCGAGACGTGACGGGTACAGATACAGCGGGACCGACGGTAGCAAGTAGTAACGCGAGAGCGACAGCGATGTCGAGACGCATGATGAAGGTATGGAATGTTTTGGTTGGTTCGGGTGTAGTTGCAGAATGAAAGCGGGTGCCGGAAGGGAAAAAAGCAAGATGAGCTACAGACATGTAAGAAGGAGCTTTCAGAATTGCATGGAGGGTGTGATACGTACCAGCCGGTGCTAGCTTGCAAAAGAAGGGAACTCTCAGAGGTGGGAAGACACACAAGTGCGCCAGCAGCAGCTTTTATGCGATGAGACTTCACTTTAACTCCTATCATAGTGTTCTTGATGTGTATGAAACTGATGGAACTGGTTGTTAACCCATGAGATGTGTGTTGCAGCTGCTTGAGCTCGAATCAACTCGATTGTGGTGGCAAGTACTCGCACTGCCCGCCCGAGAGTTTGGGAACTTTACCTTTACCCAAGCGTCAAGATCTTGCACCGAAAGCTTTGTTTCGTTGCGGGATGATTGATGTCGATTATCGACAGGAGGCACAGACCACGGACGGCGTACTAACCACGTCCATGGCTCACTGTAAAGACTGTGGGTATGTTGAGCTGCTTGACATACAAATGAAAGGTTGACGGGGCATAAGCCCGTGTTCAATTCTGCAGTCTACGTTGACAGTATCCGGTGGACGGACTTATCATGAAACAACTCAAAAGTTGGATTAGAACAGCCTTGGAAGCCCCTAGCTTGAAAGCGTGATTGTCGTTAGTCTCGGAACCAGCCGTTCGCGTTTCCTCAATTGGAACCGCGGAGTTCCAAAATGACAAAGAGGCGAGGAAGGCCACCTATCCGTCCCGCAGAAAGAGCCTCATAAGCAGCCATCATCGCGTTCAGTACGGGCCCTGATCGGCGGGGGATCTGGGGCTTTTCCTCACCCGCAGAGAATCCCTTGGAGAATTTCCTGAGATCTACGAGATCCCTCCCTCCTTTCGAAGTCTTCACGTGGCCTCCCCTCTGAGGCAGTGTCTGGGCGTTCCCGCGCCCCATCGTCGGGCCCGCCCTCCACCCTTCGCCCTGAGAGTTGCTGTATTAGGCTAGTCCCCGCCCTTTTCCCATCTTTCCCGCCGTTGCCTTATCTTTCCTGCCGTTGCGTTATCTTTCCTGCCCCTTTCCGCCCTTGTGTCATGTCTCTCGCCCCTGTCCCGCCCCTTTCCGCCCCTTTCCGCCCCTTTCCGCCTCTTCCCGCCTCTCTCCATGCGCCAGCGACTCGGATCCTGTGCCTGCATTACCGCTCGCGGAATATTATTATCGGGTGATGCCGACAGTGCCGCGTGTTCACCCTTAAGAGGTAGTCTAGCTGCGTGTTGTGTAGTTCAATAAAGCAGACGGTTCACTCGTGGGATGCTCAATTCATTGTGCGCAGGTTTGTGATACGTAATGTAAGTAGGGTCGATTCGGACCCTTTGCACTTCCATAAGGCAAGCGTATATCCCACCAACACCCACCAATCGTGGGAACTGATAAAATCGAGTTGGTGTTGTTCGGTACGCGAACAATGTCTACTACAGCAACGACACAAACACAGACACCACAAGGAAGCACAATGAAGAAGCACGACCACCAACTGATTGTGCAACCCAGCCTCAACGTTAGCTTTGCCTCTGGCGCTTACGTGCACATTGACCTTGTCCGTCGTCTCCACCATCCGACTTGCTGCTCGATGACTCCTCCCCACCGTTCTCGTCCTCTGCGGTGGATTTACGGCTACGTCGAGGGACGCCAGCATCTTTTCGGGGTTTTCGTGCTTTACGAGGTGTGATGGTCCCGGCAGCAACATCAGCAGCAACTCGCTCACGTCGTGCCTTTACTTCTGCAGCAGTAAGGCGCACAAATTTGCATGAGCCGTTGGTCAAGGCATCGCACAGGCCTTGGAGCGGGGGGAGGCTATTGCTCAAGTCACTTGGGTTGACGAAATGAACATTCGCAGGCCAACCCACAATGGCCAGGCCGTATCGCTGGACAATCTGCTCTTCGAAGTTCACATAATTCATCTTGATGGAGGGATTACCAGTCAGCTCGACTACGATGTCTGTGAGCGACGATACTCGAAGATAAGTAGATGTTTTCTTACTCAATTGAGCCGTAATCTTAGCCCTGATCTGAGTTTTCAACCAGTTCGCTTTCATCTTGGCCGTGCGCAGCATATCTGGGCAGAATAACTCAGCACCTTGATACCCTGGTATAGATGGGCCTAACGCACTAGTCACGCTACCACCTGCAATGGCATACGCCTCGATTAACGCGCCAATATTGGTGGTATCCCACTTGCGGACAGCAATCTCCAAATATTTTTCCAGTTCAGGTGAAGTGAAGAACCACCTTGGGTCCATGGCAAAGGAGGCTGAATTGCGGACGAGGCAAAACATCCCTTGGATCCCAACTCGTGAGTCTAGGCCCATTATCTTCATGCGACAGGTGAGTACATCAAATTGTACAAGATGAGAGCGGCTTACCAACTGCTCTATCTTTCTTGTAGTGTGGGTTACATCCTGATGCTTTCCCCGCGCCGTAACACGAGGTGCAACCTTCCGTTCATTGCGACTTATTTGATACTCTCGTACGTATTCGTCTTTCTCCTGTTCAGTAAGCAAGCGATACTCATCCATGTAGTCTCTTTGCACAACAGACAATGGGATGCGATCATCAAATGCCAAGCCTAATACTACAATTCAGCGGAACACGCACGACGCTGCCAGGTAATAAAGCACTTGCCTGCGTTAAGTTCCTGATACTTACAATGTAGCCAGGCATTCCACGAGTTTGCCCGGTTCTCGTTCAAATACCGGGTGCCACCATTGAAGATTAAATTCTCGACGTAAGCTTCTTTTTTATGGTGCTTGTTGGCTAGCTCACTAATGTTTTGCTTTAACTTGTGAAGGAGCATGTCGAAGTCAGCGTCGAAGGAGTCCTTGCGAGTATTGCGCTCCTTCGCCACGTCTTGCGCCGACTTTGCGTTGCGCGACGGCTCGCGTACAGTGTCGTGCACCGGCTCGTGTACAGTGTCGTGCACTGGCTTGCGCAACATGTTGTGCACCGGCTCGTGTGGACTGTTGCGTGGCGGCTCGCGTACACTGTCGTGTGCATCGCGTGCATTGCTGTCCGTATTGGGTACAACGTTGTGCACGTCGTGTACACCACTGGATGTGCCTGGTTTGAGTTCTCCATTGTGAAGGACTGCGGGAGCGTGTTCGCTGCTATGTTCTTGGTGAGTGCTTGAATTCGGCAGAAGCGCATCTTCTAATGCAACCTGCGTGGACGTCGTTTCATCAAACAATGGGGCAGGGTGGTCGAGAAGGAGGTTGAACCCTCCAGGCCCCGCAAATGGGTGCACGTCAAAGGATCTACCCGCCGGTAGCAAGCTCGGCTCAGACGAGATGGGACGCAGAGAATTTGGTCCCGCAAACAAAGCAGAATCAGGAAGTGCGTCGCTGAGCTCAAGAGCTGTCCAGGGGGGAAATTATCCAAGCTGAGGCGAGGGGCTGCCACCGGTGAGTAGGAGGAAAGCACTGGGAATGGGTACGAGTCGTCGTCCATTTGGCGTCCAGAAACTTTGACCGTCACGCTCACAGATGCTTGGGGTAACCCGGCATACCACAAAGACGTTTTGGAAGTGAGTAGTAATCTTTATCACGTGACCACAATCTCATTCACTGTACAGCGGCGGCAAACATGGCATTCAGGCAGTACAGGTATTTACTGTATCCTAAAACACTGAAGGTGTAGTACAATGGTCCTCGTCGAAGTCAATGCCTCTATCGGCATGCATAGCAATCGTCATCGCAAGAGCCTCATAGAGCTCGAGGCGGGAATGTATGCACAAATGCTCATACCAGTTTTCGGGGCTGAGCTCATTGTAGTACATCCACAGCTCGACGTTCAGCCGTGGCTCAAGTCCATACCTCTCTATAGCGGCATCACAAGCAGGCCCAAACGGAACAATCGCGTCAGAGTCGTCCGGAACAATCGCGTCAGAGTTGTCTGAAGCGTGCGATGGACTGCTTGTCAAGGGCACGTAACGAGGAGGCAATATGGGCTCGCTGTCAAAGTAGAAGCGGCCGGGATCTTCCTGCTTGGATGTATGCGTTGGCGCGCTTGGTGTTGCGCTTGAAGTCGAAGCTTGCGGCTGAGGTCTAGGGACACCCTGTGGCTCGAACTGGAAACCCTGGTCAGTAGTCATGCCTCAGCACGCTGCAGTATACTGACCTTATGGGGACCTCCATCGCGAGTGTTGCGAAGCAGGCGGGTTGTCTGTTCTTCGATGGCTGACAACCCGAGAGTTAGCTCACTCAGCCGCTTCTCGCTAGCTGCCAGTACCCTTTCCTTTTGCGCCAGCTGTGTCTCGAGCTTGACAACCTTGGCCTGTGCCTGCAAAAGCATGGCCTGTATCTCGTTGCGATCATCTTGTGCTTGATCTCGTGCAATCTTCATGGCCTCGTATTCGGCGGTAGGTTGGCTGGCCACGTAGGAAGGGCGATGAAACTTTATCGCATCATCGAGCGCACCAACTGGTCGGCCACAGATGGAATATAGAGAGCTGGTGTACGGCGAAGGGCTCAAGACCAGAGAAGGGGGGTTCTCGTAGTTGTACCGTGGTACTTCGGTGCGGTTCAAGAACAAGTACTTGAAGGTTATACCTGCAGCAAAGGTCAGTCAACAAACAGTCAAGAAGAGACAGATTTTACTCACCGTTGTTCTCCATAGCTCGTTCCCAACGCTCGATCGATGGCAATGCAATGGACTCAACAAAGGTCTGGGTGAGTTGCGCAACAATAATATCACCGTTGGGTATCTCTTGCATGATGTGTGGCGTAACATACGTCTTCACCTTGACAGCTTCTGGGACACGATTATGGCCAGGTGGAAGATTTCCGTCGATGTGCATGAGCAGTGTTGCTCCTCCAGACACCCGATCTAGCGCAGTTATCTGGCAGGTCAGTTGTCAGTTCTGTTCAAAATCACGGATACCAGTACTCTAACCAAGTCCAGCGCTGTCTGTAGCAGATGGAGGCAAATTCCACTACGAGTGGCCGATGACTCAGTACTATTCCTGGTGTCAAAGAACAGGCGATGGAACGAGCCGGTTGGCCAATTATGCCTTCCATCATTCCACATCCCACCCGCCATGAATGCGAAGGTAGCCGCAGTCCAGCGCAGTCCGAGTCTGCGCAGAAGCTCTTGGTCCACAGGATGCTCAAGAAAAAACTTCGACACCTTTGCGATGGAGGCGGGGCTGAAGTTGCGCATCTGCAAAAGCTGGGTTTCATCCGCCATTTGCTCGGTGTTGGGATTAGGGAAGTTGGGCATTGTGGATAGGGATGAGAGGTGTACGACGAGAGGTAGTGGGGGTAAGGAAAGGGGAAATTGTGAGTAAACTTGGAGCACGCACCTATCCGTCCTGTATCAGTACCGAGCTCCTAAGCAGCCACAATCACAACTTGTACTCCCGCTAATCGGCAAGCATTCAATCCGTTCTCCTCACCCGTGAAGATACCCTTGAAGATTCTCAGATTGTTTTATCATTCGCCTCCGCTTCATGCTCATCAGCGTCTCCGGTGACACCTGTGCGGATTATCTCCGGAGATGTGCCCGCCTCCTTGCTCACTATCTACCACGACGCGCACGGTGTAGTGCAATTGCGTGAGTTCGCCTCCGATTCCCTTCGTCGTTTTTGGTGGTATAGGGTAAAACGGTGCGTAGAACACGTTTCTGGAGTCCGACACTGTACAATGTCAACAGATCACTTGTGGTAGGTGGATCTATGGTGGCCACTTTGGGATATGTGCTGATGTATAAACATCCCACTAACGCTATCCCATAAGATTTCTTAGGACTGTATTAACAATGCATTGGCAATGTATTCGCGAAGAAACAGAGGGATTCGGGACAACAGGAAACGTCAAATTACATTGACCGCAGGTGAGTAATCCGTATGGGTGGCCACACATGATCTACACTATTATAAAATGTTGCAGTTACTCTCAAGTGTACTCCCACATACATAGATGTCAAATAACCTGCCCGATTGCGTTACTAACGGGTCAATCGCCTGTGGTGCACCTGCACTCCTCGTGCCTACCATGGAGGACAAATCGCCGTCTCAGCACGGAGCAATTGCATGGGGTCTCTGGGGAATTATCCCATCGTTTAGAGCGACCCAAAAGTAGTAGTACATGTACTTAAATCCCTCCCGCCAGCAATACATGTACTTCTATGAAGTAGGAAAGGCGTGCTACAGCGTGATTGACTCGCTCGCAAGCACATTCTACCCTCTATAGATCCCTAGAGACCGAGGTATTACAAAATTTGCTCAAGAACGTATTCTACAAGTATACTATGTGCAATAAACATTTTTGTTCGAAAGGGATTGGAGGCCGGAGTGTGTAGATACGTGAATGGCTGTTAGGAAGACCAGGAATGCACAAGGGCTCGATGTACAACTCCTTGAACCAGCTTCGCGCTATGGGCCTCTCGATGTATGTAGGCTTGTAGGACTTCAATTCAGCTAAAACAAAATGATGCTCGCTGCTTATTATGAACGTAGAGTATGATATTGAATGAGTTTTGGAGTCCCTCAGTCTCTAGGGATCTATAGAGGGTAGAATGTGCTTGCGAGCGAGTCAATCGCGCTGTAGCACGCCTTTCCTACTTCATAGAAGTACATGTATTGCTGGCGGGAGGGATTTAAGTACATGTACTACTACTTTTTGGGTCGCTCTAAACGATGGGATAATTCCCCAGAGACCCCATGCAATTGCTCCGTGCTGAGACGGCGATTTGTCCTCCATGGTAGGCACGAGGAGTGCAGGTGCACCACAGGCGATTGACCCGTTAGTAACGCAATCGGGCAGGTTATTTGACATCTATGTATGTGGGAGTACACTTGAGAGTAACTGCAACATTTTATAATAGTGTAGATCATGTGTGGCCACCCATACGGATTACTCACCTGCGGTCAATGTAATTTGACGTTTCCTGTTGTCCCGAATCCCTCTGTTTCTTCGCGAATACATTGCCAATGCATTGTTAATACAGTCCTAAGAAATCTTATGGGATAGCGTTAGTGGGATGTTTATACATCAGCACATATCCCAAGTGGCCACCATAGATCCACCTACCACAAGTGATCTGTTGACATTGTACAGTGTCGGACTCCAGAAACGTGTTCTACGCACTGTTTTACCCTATACCACCAAAAACGACGAAGGGAATCGGAGGCAAACTCACGCAATTGCACTACACCGTGCGCGTCGTGGTAGATAGTGAGCAAGGAGGCGGGCACATCTCCGGAGATAATCCGCACAGGTTTGAAGACATGTGCGACGGCCGGAGCACACTGATTACGAGCCGGACATTCTTGAGATCTTGAGGAGTTCTTCTCGGGTGAGCAAAATACCTTGATCTCTTGCCAATTAGCAGGAGAGGTATTCATGCTTGATGCCAGCTTGAAACGCATCCAAAGGCTGTGGGGAAGCGTTCAACATACGGTTTATGCTTGACAACGGTGAGAGATAATCCCACATAATGCTAATTGGCAGACACGTTGTCTGCATTGTTGGGAACCTGTTCAGAGCGGACAATTCACATTCGCGCACAAAATCAGTATTACTACTTCACGGTACACGTATTTTAGCTAGTCTACGTGCGAGGAAATCTCTAAGCGATCAAGGAACATAATGAGCTCTTCAGCATCTTCAGTGGTGCGTGTTGATTCTGCCGCAACTGGCTATCACCGTCCTCATCCTCCTCGTCGATGTCAATCCAGTCTTGATCAGGTGCGGCAAGTCCAAGTGTCGCTACCCATGCGGGAGCAGGGACTTCGTGAGGATGCAGCTCATCTCGACTGACATGCCTGCCAATCTTGAGCTCGCCGGTAAACCCTGGGAGCCGTGAGATCTGCAGCAGGTGTTGTGCAATGGTTGCGTTGATCCGGTCTCGTTCTGCCCATGCATGGACAGCTCGTGGGCAAGAGGTGGGTCTGGAATGATCAGCACAGCAACTGCGCGCCAGTAGTCAAAATGTTCGTCGTACATAGCGGTAAGCAATCGTCGTATTTCAACGTTGCAGCGAAGAAGTTCTTCCTGTGCTCGAACAACATTGAAGTGAAGACGCGTGGCCTCCCGGTGCACTGGCTTGGCCCATTCGAGCTGGCGAATGTCTTGTCGAGCGTTACGGAGCAAATCGAAGTCACCGATGGAAGACATGTTGATAAGCTCCTCCCATCGTAACTTCGGGCGTGGCGGCGTCAAGAGTGTTGCTTGCTTGTTGTACTCATCCAGTGCTTTGCGAATAGCCTCGGCGCGTGTTCGTAATGCTTGGCCAATTTTTTCGCGCAGCTTGTATGCTGTCACGTAGATAGTTAGCTGCTGTACTGTTGTACTGTGATGTGCTCGTACCAATGCCGCCCATGCTGATCTTCGTGAGCTCGAGGAGCCGCTGAACAACGAGGTGCTCAAGCTTGTCCAGAGCAAGGCGATACTTGCGCATGACCATCTCGGACTTCGCCTCCTGGTAAGCTCTGTCTGCAGGAGTCCAGCGTTCTTCAAGTGACAGTCGGGTCTCGAGAGCTGCAGTATGGTCCTCGGCATCTTCGAGTTTCTTCCAAGTGTGTCGATACCGGTTCTTCACCGCAGTTATAGTGGCACCACGAACCTGCGTAGCAGCCATGTCCAGATCGAGCTTCTGGCGGTCAAGACTTGCTGTGTTTGCTCGGTACCTGTCAACCTTTGTGAATAGAGTGTCAATTAATACACGTGAAGAGTTACTGTGCTTCATCGAGTGCCTCAAGTGACTCTAAGTACTCAAGGCGCAAAGAAAGCTCTTCTGGCTCAGCCTTGAGACCCTGAAGATATGCCTTCTCATCCTTTAGGTATTGCGCGAAGTCAGCGGGTGTTGTGCCTAGCTTTGCAAAAAGGTTTCTCAAATCCGCGCCATCCTTCTGGATAATGCCGAGGGCCTGCTGATAATTGTGAAGGAGGAACGTGCCTGAGAAGACAACAATAGTCAGTCTGCGCTATGATTTTTGGTGCAATCACTCACCCGAGTCCGCGTGCTTATCTAAGCTGCGGAACGCCCAGTGTTGCTCAATGGCTTGATGCCGGTGAAACGCAGATGCTAGTCGCGTTCCGGAAGCTAGCATGTTTGAGTCCTTGAACGCACGCTCGCACCCTTCGAAATCTTCTTTACCCGCACCATTTATATACATAGGATGCCAGTCCAATTGGCAAAGTCGGTTGTGCTGATGGCCGTGGAATGCGGGCACAATCAGCCGGAGGTTCTGCTCTATGGCGCGATCGCGCAGCGAGCTGTTCAGGATGGTCTTCCATGTATCGCAGCCAATGTCATACGCCAGCCCAATGTTTTGTCCAAAGACCGACATCAGTTTATCAATGACCGCGAGTGCATATTTTCGACTGTTGCAAGTAGTTGATACTAGTCAGCAGCAGTACTACACGGCCAGGAATATGTGGATACTTACAGTTCACCACTGCGAATCATATCGCAAAATACTAATGGGTGGACGTGGCGACAGAACGACGCAAAAACGCCAGTTGTGTGGAAAAGCGCAAACGCCCGTTTACGCTCTTCCGGTGCTGCAGCGCGCCATTTCTCAACACAATCAGCAGTGGAAAGTACACTTGTGGTCTGTTCCACAGACGCGTCGTCCCCATGTTGAACAGCTGGTGCCTATGGATTTCATAGGATTTTGTGGCTTTCAAACATCAAAAACAAACGCACCTTGCTAGAAGCCGACGACACAACCTCGTCCTTGAACTTGTTCACTGCCTCTGGCAACAAGAACAGGTCCTTGATGTGATGTGTTCGTTCGTCTTGACAAGGAGATCCGTAGCGCACACTTGAGTCGACGAGCTTGAGCGAGCTATTGCCATCCATAGAGCATAGAAGAGACAGAGCCAACGCCGGCTCGTTCTCCAGCGTGTACATACATGGAGGGCAGGCGTGACGAAGCCTCCACTCTGACGAGTCCCGCCTCAACCTCACGTTGACATGAGTGTCAACGCGGTGCAGTATTTCCAGGTACACGTCGAATGACCCTGAAAACTGCTCGACAAAGGAGCGATTGAATGGTCGCTAGGAGACTTAGTCAGCACTACAACGACAGATGTATACGTGACAATGCTCACCCCATGCAAATGACATAGTGCTTGTACCTGTGCGTAAATGCTCAGCTTTGGGCATACACGGTGGAGTTGGCGGTACGCCTCGAGGACTTCGAACGCTATTGCCGTCGTTGGATTTCGCGGTGACGTCCCGAGGTAGCCATGCTGCGCAATCGAGACATTAGGATACCTGTCAGCTGCGTCAAGCACAACTGACAGCGTGGATTGGTCTGTGTGCGTCAAAAGTGAGTTGGCCTACTATCAGGCGGAGTGACAAGAACTTACAGAAGAAATCTATGGTAGCAATTTCGAGGTTCCTTGTATCTTCGTACCCTCCAGCTTCAGTGACGAGAGGATCACGCCGCCACAACAGATATGCGTCAACAAGAGCTTCCATCTGTTCACTCCATGCAATGTTGTTGAGATGGGTGCGATCTCGTCGTGTACGCGGATCAAACCGTTTCCTGGCATAGTCAATAAGCAGCCCATTGTCGCGAGAAATGCAACCTTACCCAGTGACATGTAGCTGGTCAAGGATCTCCTGGCAGATCTCAAGCTCGCCTCCTGCGCTGGATTCTACAGTGCCTTCGTCGCCTGCAGGAATGTTCATCATCGCGCGGAACTTCTCCTGCGGATCATCGACGTCCATCGCCTCGTAATCCGCAAAGTCATTTCCATGCATCAGCTCTCGTTGCTCGGTGCTTAGTCCTATATGCCCATTGGTGTCAGGTGTTTTGCAGGCGTGCGTGTTGGGTATTGGTCATACCAGCCAATCTCGCCTGTATCTGTGCATCGTTACGAGCCTTCGCCGCTCCCGTTACGTTCAGTGTGCGTTTCTGTTGCTTTACAGACCTACCATTTCGCGATACGCGTACGTTTACCCTCGACGAAAGCCCCCCATGCTTGCCCATCGTACTCGTCCTCGGTCAACGGGATAGCCACTTTGCAAAACACTATAAAAATGTAGTCATCAGTCACCCAAACATAAGTAAAACAACTCTTACAACGAAATGACTATAACTGTAGGGTAGGGAACGGCACGGATGGTTGACGAGCAAGAAGTGCGGAAGGGCGCTAACCTCTTCGGACTTACCCAATAACAACAGTCGGACATTTGCGCGATTGCGGGTAGATACGGACTGAGTCATTAGCGCACTAAAAACACAATGGAGAGAGGCGGGAAGAGGCAGAAAGGGGCGGGACAGGGGCGAGAGAGATGACACAAGGGCGGAAAGGGGCGGGAAACATAAGGCAACGGCGGGAAACATAAGGCAACGGCTGGAAAGATAACGCAACGGCAGGAAAGATAACGCAACGGCGGAAAAGATAACGCAACGGCGGGAAAGATGGGAAAAGGGCGGGGACTAGCCTAATACAGCAACTCTCAGGGCGAAGGGTGGAGGGCGGGCCCGACGATGGGGCGCGGGAACGCCCAGACACTGCCTCAGAGGGGAGGCCACGTGAAGACTTCGAAAGGAGGGAGGGATCTCGTAGATCTCAGGAAATTCTCCAAGGGATTCTCTTTCTGCGGGACGGATAGGTGGGAAGGCGAACGTCTGGTGAATTTGGTGTGAGGCGCGTACCGGTTGCGCGTGACGCGAATCAAGGCTTTTTCGACCTTATTAGCGCCCAATCTTGTTAACGCTGCGCGCATTGACGCGGACTTCAACAATCCTCGCGGCCCCATAGGACGAACGAACGCCTTTGCGCGGCACCTCGAGACTCTAGACCATGGAGCTATTGCAGCAAAAATGGTTCAAATTATCGACTTCATGGCCAGCCTCCAGATGGACACCGCCACTTTCTTGCATTATCTCCGCTGGAACCTCGAGATACCCGGGTGCATGGTGCACAAGCAGTCGGTCATAAGGTGAGTAGACTTGCGAGATAATGAAGTAGATGTGTGCTCACTCACATCAAGATACGCTCGAACCGCGCTGATGCGCTGCACGCAATTACCAGGTATCTTAAAACACTGGCACAAGTCGCCATCTCTGCACAATAAGGGTGTTAGCACTCGTGGAGCTAATATTGCTTTGCTCAGTTCTCATGCTACTCACTCAAAACATGCATTAAATAAAAGCTATGTACTGCAGCTACCTACGGAAATGCTGAACAGAGAAAATCATGAACGGGTAGTGAGTTTCCTTTCGGGCCACGCTGTGTCAGGCGTGCGGTCTCTTTGTCTTTTTAAAACTCCGCAAGCCTGGAAAAGGAAGGAGCGCGCCGACTTCCGAATCGTCTGGTTCGAGACTAGATTGTCGTCACCCTCAGAGCTTTGCTCGTTTCGAAACCAGAATGTGAAACAACACCTCACAGAAAACCCTTGAGCGGTGCAAGTGGAAGCACCACTGATCGGAAACCTGATGATTCTGGTAAATTGACCATGAAACCAATGATGACAACGACATCGGAGGATAGGAGCAACAGGCGAAGGAGGGAGGCGTGTGTTGCACCGGCTCGCACAGCTCATCCAACAATACACGATAAACCCCTGTCCAAGACTCGAGTTTCACAAAGACCCGGTAGCAAATTGGACAGCTTACATACTGGACTGGAGCTAGTCCACGGCCTTCGAAAGAAACTGGACCGTCCGTTGACAAGTGACAAGAAAATATGCGGAGCTATGATGCGTGTTGTAAGTAAGTACATGGGTGCGATGCTTCTACATGATGATTCGTTTTCGTTTCGTTTGAAGCCTGTGGTGTGCCAATTATGCAAATCCGAAGCCCTCTCCACCCTCGTGAATGGCGAGCAAAACTTGTTGCCTGAGCATCTCGTAGGAAGAATACTGAGGAAGGTCGATCTGGTTGAAACCTGTTTACGTCCCGTTAACAACAAACATATCAAATGCAAAGATGTAAATTGGATTGCGTACAAGTGTGTGCCTGAGGAAGACGGTCAACCTCTCCATATGCCCGATGGATGGAGAATCGCTGAGTGCCCTGAACGCCTTGCAGGTCCACAAAGCCGCCGAGCGGAACGCGGGATGTACCGGTGGCAAAACTGAGTACTTTGGCTCGCTCTTCTCGGTTGAAGGACTTGAGAGCTCTCCAAAACCATACGATGGCAGGATCGGAGCTCGTGTACCCGTTGTACTCGGTCGCGGCTCGCCATTCGTCTACGTCAATGTCAGGTGTGCCGGAAATCAACAACTCCAGCTCCTTTTCGTCGAACTGGATGTTCCTTCGTCAGCGCATATATTGTACAAGGCAGTGACAACACTCACGATGGTGATGAGCTCCTTCGGGATGATCTCGTAAAACCCACCGAGAAGCGCCTCAATCTGGTCCTTAATCGACGAGTATAACCGCCATTGAGCAGAAAGCTGAACAAACTCGCGCTTGTTCTCCTGTGTGACGGGCGATGTCGCACCGTTTTCTTTCAGCTCCACCAGTTTTGTGACACCGAACTGTGTGCGATTCCTTGTGAGTTTTTCACAAGCAAAAACAAAGGATTACCCACCTCGTCTGCCTCAACGCTGAAGGTAAGCTCCAATAGACTGGGGTCATTCTCGAGGATCCAGCAAAGCGACTTGTAGTACTCAGGGTCGACCCATTCCACGTCTCGATAATCAACAGGCTTGCCAAGAATCTGTCTGTACAGGCTGCGCGCGAAGTAGGCGTCTAGTAGACGGCCGTCGTAGATGGCTTTTCCGATGATTCGACCCACAAACTTGAAGAACGACAGATGTTCGGGGTTGATCGATGACGCTTTATTCGGTTGGTATGTGAGTTTGTCCGCGGCGCATGGCTGGAAAAGACAGTAGTCGGGGTTAAACATTTGTCTGGCAAGGATTTGGAACCATTCTCGAGTAACGCCTCCGGCATCAACTCCCTCCTCGTGGTAGAAGCGTACACTGAGCTTGCCATATTTGATTTGCTCCCCTGTCTTGCGCTGTAGATACTGATAGCTGTCCTCAAAGACACGATTTCGGCGGACATTCAACTGCAGTGTACTGTAGTGCTCTCGCGTGGCTGGTCGTCGGTGTAGCTGTTGGTTAAAGTAGTTTCGCTTGTTGTCGAAGTCCAGTACTCTGGCGTTGTTGACAAGAAGAGAGAAGGACCCGCTCATGAGGGATGGGTTATTTCTGACCATCAGGTTCAACACCTTTCTGTGTGCATCGGTGAATGTCACGAAAAGATCCTCCATCGATTCGCGAGTCGTCGTAGGTGTCTTGGGCGACGCTGATGCCCTGAGGGATCGGGCCACGGCATTGCTGCTAGTCCTGGGGCCCACGTACTTGCAAACCACCATGAGCGACTCGATAAGCGGCAAGAGAACAGTGGCGACGTGTTCCAACTCTTGCTTTTCTTCTATAATAGCAAGACAGTCGCCTAGACGACGCCACAGAGCTGTGAAACGGAACCCTTCGTAGATACTCTGGACTTTCTCGACATCTTTGTCCGGCGTCTCAGTGGAGGAAACTGTGGATTTCGGAGAGCACATGTAGTCGATGGTCTTCAAGACTCTCAGCAGCTTGGCTTGGTCGGACGATGCAGGGGAGAACTTGGATGCGATCGCAATAGTTACGTCGTCGTCTCGAGAATCGTGCAGTGCTGCCGCGAGATCGTCCAAAGCATTGAACAAGTGCTGCCCAGATTCTTGTGCGCGACTGCAAAGCTCCTGAGCAATCACATCGCGCGCGCCCGGAATGAACGAAAGATGCTGAATGAGGGAAAGAGTGTGCGAGAAAGCCCGACCAGAGCATTCCCCTGCAGTAAGGATATTGACAACGAGGCGTAGAACTGGCGCAGGAATAGCTGGTGGCTGAGACACAACAACTTTCTCCTGAGACGATGGCTGCGAAGAAGCTTGTTGGTGCGGGGCCGTAGCTTCTGAAGAATCAGCAGCTGTGAGCACTTTTATCAGCGCTGGTGGTCAAGAACGAAGACGATCACATACCTGATACCACTGCAAGCGGTGGTTGAACTGGAGGAATGTCGGCTGCAATGGGAGGCTGGACAGGGGCCGTGGCAGATGCGTCTGTCGACTGACCAGCAGAAGCTCCGGTATCTTGTGTTGAGGTTGAGGGCTGAGCGATGGTATCCTTTGCTTTTGAATCTTTTAAGCCTGCTAGTGGTTTGGTAACGAGAGCGAGGAGCCCAACAATAGCTTCCATGAGTGTCGGTGTCCGCAGAAGGGCCTGTCGATCCAGCTGACCAAGTAACAACACGATCGGATAATACGTCTGGGCGATCTGCTTTTCCTTACCCTTTCCTTTCTTCGAAGTTGTGCGCCTCAAGCTAGCCGGCAGTTCCTGCTCAGTAAGGAAGAAAACGGAAGACACTTCGTTATGTCCTGTCACAAAGGCAAGAGCGTCCAGACAGCGCTGAGCAACCAACTCGGGGACCACTTCTATTTGCGAGAGAGGTGTCTTCCCAGCCGAACGAGGTGTCGCTTGTATTGAGGAGGGCTTTGAGTTGCGGAAAGACATCTGGGAAAAACTCTTGTCGATTGAAGATAGGTCGCCTGTGCCATCGTGGAGAATACTGAGGAGTAGGTTGAAGATGTCTGTGCGCGTACGGGAATTTTCGGATAGATTCACAAGGACCTTTGAAAGGATGTTCTTGCGAAGCACTTGAGGGAAAAAGAGGAGTCTAATGAGAACAGCAATGGCCTGCTTGTCCAACAGTTGTATTGCATCGCGTGAGAGAGTAGGCTTTACGGTGGTCGGCGTTGCTTGTGGTTGGGACCGACGTGTAGCAGCCGCGTCAGCCTGGTTGCGGGCCCTACCATCATGTTGCATATCGCGATATATACCGGCTTCAGCGAGCATGTGAGGGGGTAGATTCTGGATGAATACATCTTCTGAGTCCATAAGGACAACCTGGCGCAGCTGAGGGTCGAGGCTCGCGATGAAATCTGCTGCATCCATATCTGCAGGCACCGCAGGAACATTCACAGGGGCTGCAGGGTTGCGCTCAGTACCTCTGCGAGCTCGTTCCAAGTTCTCTTGTTGAATGATTTCGGCGCGCAGCTCCGGAGGTAATGCATCAAGGAATTCCGGGCTAATTTGCGAATCAGTAGGACGTTCGACTCGAGCTGCACGCTGATCTCGAATGTGCTGGTTGAGAACCTCCTCTCGCATATCGTCAGGAAGAGCTTCTAGGAACGTCGGGTCAATACCTGTGTCGGTGATATCAACTGGATTTCCGTGTATGGTGACCGTGATTCGCTCGGTGACGTTGGAAGGACCGGCATCTGAAGCGGGTTGCTCTTCGTTTGGTGACACCGTTTCGCCATCCCTGGCGCTTTCTGCAGTCACATCCGCCATCTCTGTATCTGTATCTGCGATTCGTTCAGCAGGCGGTGGTCCAACAACCGTCTCTGCCTCTGCAGCTGCACGATCCTGCTCAACGCGGATCTTCTCCGCCTCCTCTCGCTCCTGCTGCTCCCGTTCCTCGCGAAGTCGCTTCGCCTCCTCTTCTTCCGCTTTAGACTGCGCTTCCCGCCGCTTCTCCGCATCTCTTCGTTCATCTTCCTGCGCCTGCTTGTAAGTCTTAATGGCTGCAGGAAGGAGCTCCAACGCTAGGTGGTTTGCAAGCTTAGATGCGCGGCTTTGCTCGAATCGACCATGCAAAGTCTTGGCTTCCTCGGTCCATCGATCTAAGGTAAGTAGTGGTTCAAATCCGCGCATGTCAGAACGAACGTCGCCCGACCGTGGTCCTCGATCGACCCGTATGTGCGCAGAGATGCCAGGTCTGACGTTACGAGTTAATTGCGGTATGAAGCCACCAGGAGGAACATCTATTCGGAATGTCTCGGCACCCGGTACTCCTCCTCTGCCGGTAAAAATATGCTGGAATAACTGCACGGCACCTTCCCCAATAACATGTTCAATGCTTTGTAGTAGATCTTGGGGGAATCCTGCCATGATACTGCGAGGCAATCTACGAGTAGAACGCGACTGGGAGCCGTTTCCTGCAGCGGCAGACGCAGGATCATGCAACAACGGATGTACTGCTCCTTCTGGTGCTGTAGCCGGGCCATTCCGTGTACGCGCAAAGATATTTATCTCATCATCAGCTAACGCAAACCCATTAGCTTAACAAGCAATCGCTTCATTAGAAAATGAGGTATTACCATTTCCACGACGACGAGCCGAGCGCGGCGGCCCTTGCCAAAACATTTGCGGCACATCCCGCGTAATCCCGTCGGGTGCTCCACCGAACACATTTGCAAAACCTGATCCAAGAGCGAGCAGGTCTGCAGTAGCAGGAGGTGGGATTTCATCTGGGACAAACACATCCAAGTCATCCTGGTATCTGTAGAAAGATTTCAGTAACATTATCACTAACAGCTGGAGCGTGATCCATACTCGTCTGCTTCTGACATATCCCCTTCCTCTTCCGCATGGATTACAGGTATCTCTGAACAATTATATGGTCATTGCTGGTCAGCACAAATGTGACTATGCTTACCATCTCCATCCTCTCCGTCCATCTCTTCTCCGTGATCGTCAACAACGCCAGGCGCTACGGCAACCTCCTACCAAAGGATCAGCAAAGAAGGAAAATCGTACAGAAGTGCAAACGGACCTGCCACAGCACATCTCCTTCACCACCATCGTCTTCATCTTCGTCTTCTTCTCGTTCTTCGCCTTCATCCTCATGGTCATCGTCATTCTGAACTAAATCTTCCTCCTCATCTTCATCATGCCAGCCCTCTTCAGACTCTCCAGTCTCGTTCTCCAAATCCTCCTCCATCTCCACCACGTCTTCTTCGTCAGTATTAGAAGAATCCTGACTCTCATTATCATAGTCCATTTCAGCATCTGCCTCCTCTTCATCGCCATCTTCATCCATCTCGTCGTTAGGGTCGAAATTAACGTCTTCCATCTCCTATGTAGCGGGCCGCATTAACACAGGTGAAACCACTGCCCAAATCATAATTACTTACGCCACCGTACCTACGTACGATCATTAGTCAAGGTTCTTTATACCACTGTATTGTACGTACATCCCCAGAGAAGAATTGCGGTATAGATCAGGTGTCTCCTCGCGTTCAGCATCTTCAAGGTCGTCTTCATCCTCTGAATTGTTGGAATCAATATCTTCAGGCTCCTGGAGCGCAGAGTCCTTGTTCTTATCAGAGACGCGGCTCATCCTGATCGCTACCTTCGTCCTGGTAAGATATCATTAGTACGTCTCCGTCTCGTGCACACAATGAGGCGACCTTACAAATATTCAAGCGGCCGCAGGATACCAGTTACAACGCCTCGGATATTAGGAAAGTTGGGGTCAACTTCCGCAAGTGCGTTTGTAAGCGTTACCACAAAGTTCTTCTCCAACATCACTTTGGAAATATGTGTAGGCGATTCATCATTGGCTTTTCTTAGTCCAGCATTGCAGCGAACGGTAAGCAGACGATAGCACAGATCGGCCAAAGCAAGTAGGCGACTATAGTGGGCTTCACCAGTTGCTGACGTAGGAGGGTCCTTCATCGCCCTGTTTATCGCCTCGAGCACGAACCTTCGCACGGAAGCGCGTTCTGCTGGCACGTCCTTGATCTCCGTGGGTGCAACATCGACGCACAAAGCGACCACTACAGACATAGCCCAATTGCACAGCATGATTTGCTGCTTTGCTTCGGGGGGCGGTGACGGATTGATGGTTCCGAAAGACATCAGCTCTGTTATGAGGAACTGCAGAGCGGCTGTCCGATGCTTCATACCAGACTCCTTGGCGGGAGTGTGCAGTCGCTTTTTCGGCGAATACGAGAGGAACGCGACCTTGCAAGAATCATACGAGAAGAGCAATTCGGTAAGACATTGCATGATGAAGCACGGGTAAGCGTGGGTAGATGATGGTTTTGACGAAGGCCCAGCGGGATTAGACGTTGTGCCGGCCAAAGAAGTACCGGTACCCTCTGCTGGAGTAGTAGCAAGCAAAGGCATGATTGCGGCGTCTTGCGGGTCTCCCTTGACCGCCTTTATGAGCTCTCCGATGAGGAAATGGATTAGGGTGTCCAACGGATCAGAAGGTACACCTGAGTGGATCGAGATAGTCTGATCCACCTGCATGTCCACATTATTGTCCTCAGCGACGGCGGTCCCTTCTGGCTCCTTTTGGCTTGTCTTGAGGCTGATAGTCTTGATGTGGCTATAAGGCGTCGAGAGTTGACATAGTTCACCTGCTGTCTGTATGAACGTCACAGGGTCACGTAAAGCCAATGCACTACAACTGCGTGTAAAGGAACCTATATCAGCACCACGATTACGAGGATGCGTGAAGAAGGCCTTGATTTCTTGGCGCATGATCCGCTGACGGGTTTCGGAATCCTCCACTACGTGCCGAAGAATTGCAGCGATGTACGGGTGGGTGGCGTTGGTTTCTGAAGAAGAGGATGACGTCTTCAGAAGTTTGAACAGCAGCGTCACGCCATCCTTCTTGACAAACTCAACCGCCACAATATGGTTGCGAGTGAGAAGCACAAAGAGTCGTAGGGCCGCCAACAGTTCATCTTGCGGAAGGCTCGGCATGGAGATGAGACGTAGGCAGAAGTCGCATACGCGAGAGCGAGCCTCTGAGTGCGGAGGACCTGTGAATAATTGCTTCTCTGGTATGGGCTCATCCTCTTTCGGTAGCGTGATCGATCGCGGTTCCTCCCCTAGCGTCAGCAAGGCCTCAGTGACCAGTAGATGAGAAGCCAGCCACTTTGGAATGACGAGTTGTCCGGAATCCATAGGATTAGAGAGAAGGACGGCCATGAGAACTTCCATCAAGCTCTTCGACTCTGACTCAGAAAGCGAGGCCAAGGGAGAAGTAGGGTCGTTGAGCACCAACGCCAACAAACGACATCGTACAGCCATCGGCTGTTCCTGCAGATCGTATGCTGCAGTCGAGAACTTCTTGATATCTTCAATAAGCAAGCGGACACCCTGGTCACGATGGGGTGTCGAAGATCCCACAAACACTCTCTGGGCATCAAAGACGAGAGATGGATGTTCATCTACCAACGCTAGAGCTCGAACCGCCAGATCGACTTTAAGCGATTCACGGGCCAGCTTCAGTTCATTCAGCCATTCCTCTGGAGACTTGATTTCGACGGGCTCCGGAGCAGGCGCAGAGGTCGTATCGCTTGACGATGCTTCTGGGTCAGGCACGGCACCTTCCGCAGGTTCTAATGGGTTGGCTGGTGCTTCCTCCGCGGGAGCTTCTTCTGCCGGTTCTTCCTCTTGTGGTGCAGGAGGGTCAGCGAGCGGTAGTGCAAGGGGCTGAGACAGGAGGAACTCCGTAGCAGCATTGACATTGTTATGTGTCCTGACCAACGCTCGTTCTGCAGCTGCACGCGCAAAACCCATATCCATGAGCTGCGTAATGCGGTTCTCGTCAGCTCCTATGGTCCTGGTAGCGCCGATGGTAGCAGCTGCGTCAGGAACAGGGTCTTTGGCCTCCTCTTGATCAGTAATGAGAAGCTCCAGAACGATTTGAATAGTCGACTTGCTGACGCTAAGCGGAGCAGACAGTAACCATGGCGCTTCCCAAAGCTCCTTCACTAAAGACACCACTGCCAGTCTCATACGCACGACGAAGGAGTGTGGCTCGAAGTAATCCACGTCAGTAGGTTTCTTGCTCGGGGTAGACAGCGTAGCAGTTTGCGGCGAATCCAGCGTGCATTTGACGGTGATGATGGGTAAAAGAAGATGAAGTGCAACCTTCAGGCCGCCGTGTGCAGGAATCAACAACTGAGCACTGTTTTCGGACCGCGCCTCGAGGTGAATCGCAGAGACTTCCTTGATCGTCTCCACAAATGTCCGGCAAAGAGCGCAGATAGCTTCCAGTCCAGACTTGCGAAAGAACGAAAGCATGAGGACCGTATTAACAACTTTGGACTGTGATCGCTCTGACAAGCAAGTCATAATCGTAAGTCGTCCGTCTCAGTTTGGAAAGCGTAGAACAAACCCTCAATCAACAACACGTTGCACAAGCCCAACATCATCGTGTAGTAGGCGTACAACGACCGCTTGTCCTCTGTGGATTGAATGGTGATAAACAAGGCGTACGCTACGAGTGATATAGTTGGCTAACCTGTCGCTCGTGGCTGTAGATGCCTGATGAGCACTTCCGCTAGGACAGCTGATGCCTCTGATATTTTTTGCTTCTGCGCTTGCTCTGTATTGCGGCGGGTTTGGAATAATCTCGCCACAGCTTTGCAAAGAATCATAAGCTTTGAGGCGTAAAAAGATAATCTCAACAGACTTACACTGGAAGAACGGAGCCAATGCGTGTGGGAATTGACTCGCAACATGCTTCAGCGCCTTGATATTGCATTCCTTCGGAAGTTTGTCCTTTGACCGAGACTCCGGCTTTGGTGTCGGCGAGGACGACGACTCAGCCCCTTGTGTTCCATTTGCTTCAGAAGAAGAAGCCACGATGGTAGACACGCCATCTGTGTGGTCTGCAGATGCCAAGTCGGCTTGTAGGCTTCGTGCTCCTTCTGACGCATCAGAGCTCTCATCATTTTTCAGTACGGTGTTCTCCCAAATGCACGATCTGTGTAGGCTGCCGAGGGAGAGAAGGACATTGTTGGCGGAGCGACCACAAAGAGCCTGCAAGAGTGTAATTGTAGCACGACCTTGTGCATAACCTGCAGTTGCGAGGATATCTGACAATAGCATAACTCGCACTTGGAGAGTAACCAGCTTCCGAAATTTCTCGTTGGCCGTGGGCTGATCGGCAGCTGTGGGAGAGAAAAGAACGTCAGGTACGAGCATAGCATATAACCCACGCTACATACCACTAGCGTTGGCCAGCTCGAAGAACTTGGACTCTCCTGAACCCTCATCACGAAGATCCTTTGTCTCTTCCAGAGAATCGGTTACCATGTTGATAACAAACGTCAAGGTCTCGCTGGTTGCTGCCTCGACCATGGTGCGCACAACCTGCACAAGAGAATCCGATGCAACACTGTTCGGAAAATCATACGGTATACAGGGCATGGCGGTAAGGCGAGCAATGCGCTGCAAACCGTCCGTATTGGCAACAAAGTCTCGGCAGTGAGGCACATGTTGAAAATAGCCTTCTAAAAACTGGAGTGCTCGGTTGAGTAGGATAAACAATCAAGCTTGCGAGCACCATACCTTGTTGAATGCATCCAAGTATGATACCACCAGATTATCGTGATACTTCAAAGAGTCTTCTGAAGCTTGACTGCCCTCGGTGGCATCTCCAGCCGTGGGCGACGCGATGGCTTCGGAGCTTGAACCCACAGCCATTTCGATGTCAGCATCAGCACTGGGAGCAAGCGCAGAGGCAGAATGTGCGGCATCGG
This sequence comes from Cytidiella melzeri, assembly GCA_022592445.1. Taxonomy (NCBI): domain Eukaryota; kingdom Fungi; phylum Basidiomycota; class Agaricomycetes; order Polyporales; family Irpicaceae; genus Cytidiella; species Cytidiella melzeri. The sequence goes on from JABYQR010000031.1 coordinate 73,179, forward strand.
TTGCCTGCATAATGTACCAATCTTTGTGCTCGTCCGGTATCACGAAAGCGTTCCCTAACTCCTCGATCTTACCCATAGTCAGCTTGATTGATTCGAGAACAGCATCCTTGAGCGCAGGATGATGCCGAATCAGCTCTTCGACTGCTGTGCCAATCATAACCGAATTCTCCTTCTCCTGAAGCACACGCTGATGCTTTTCCGAGGTGAAGATAGCGAAAAGGGCGGGAATGATATTCGGGCGAGCGGTCAGTTGATCTTGACCAGTTTGGTTGAGACAGAGAGCACCCAGCGCGTTGGGAACCGCTTGTATTACCTGCAAGACATTGAGCTTGTTATGGCACGCACATACACCATGAAAAGTACCTCAATTACGGGCTCAAGCCCCGCCTCAATCACGCTGTAGAAGACTTCTGGGAGGCCTGCTTCTTGAATAACACCGAGACACGTGGGCTCATTGTGTACGAAGGTGCCCATTATGTTGATAGCTGGATTTATCTGTCAGTAAAGTTCTTCCACCGCTTGAAATCTGTTTTACCGATGGCGAGGCAGTTGGGACCAAAGACAGTCCTGTTCGCCATGATCTTCTTCGTTGATTTCAGAAGAGATGAGTCTAGGAGGCCACGAAGCCCTTCGCTTGTGCCTGAAGATTGCATCATACGGTGCATAGAACGTAAAATGTGTTTGAGCGCAGCTCCTCGATTCACCGAGACTTTACCTTCAAGGGTCCCGTCAGTAAAGTATAGTAGCCAAGAGAAACGATACGCACCGTGAGGGACTGGTATTTTCGAAGCTGGCTTTTCGCCTCCGTGCTCCTCCAAACCTAAATCAACTTCATACTGCAACGTTGATCAGGGAACAGTCAAAGAGACAAATTATACAAAAACTGTACCTCAATCCTGCCTACAAGGACGTCAACACCACGAGCATTGCAGAAAAGTTGGAACGCATTCGTGTAACCATAAAGGACGTTATCGAGTAGTTGCATAGTCTTGGACAACGCGTACAGGCGGTTGGGAAGTCGAACATCGATGACCTGGACGAGCAGGGGCACTAAACCAGCACCAACAACCATATTGCCACCAGCGGCGTGCGCAGCGATGTAGGTAACGAAGGACAGCAGACTCTCGACGAAGGCTTGAGGCGTGTTCAAGTCTTCCTGTGCGAGCTCGCCTATTGTCTTTCGCAGCAGTGCCATCAGGATTCCGTGATTCACCCCAGCGTTGACAGCCGTAAGCACGTCCTGGATCTTGTTCCTGTACCGACCTATGGCATCTAGGGCATAGACAGCAGCCGTCTGCACCTGCACATCCACTCCGCGATCAAGTTGCAAAAGCTCGGCGATATGAATGACGAGATCAGGCTCGTACAAGAAGAGGTTGTTGAAAGCGACTTGTTCAGCATGGGTGTGGCAGAACAAGGCCGTCGACAGAAGGCGCACCATGACCAGTTTCTCACGGTCTGCCTCATGCGAGCGTGTAAGGGCTTGGGCGGAGCGAATCCGGCATAAAAGTTCGTACTTCTCGTCGTCGGGGATGCGGAAAGTCTCAATAGTCTCTGCCCATATTTGCATCGTGTCCATCGTCTCCAAAGTCGCCGCGTCTATGTGGACTGAAACAGGACCGGTCACCTGTGAAGCGTCAACTGACCCTTTCCCTTGCGTTTGAGGAGGAGGTGCGTCGAAAACCTCTTCGTCCAGGCCCTTCGCTTTCTCCTGCTCTTTGTGGACTTGTGGGCCGTCCTTGCGGTAGAAGGTGAATACAACTTCGCGAGCCTCGTTTGGAAGCGACTCGACTTGGGGTTTTCCGCTTTGACTACATAAAGCGGTGAGAGGAAGGTCAAAGTCGTGAAGGTTTGGCCAACGTTTGACCAGTGATGAGAGCCTTGATGTGTTAAGGCCGAGGGCATGTGAGACAGCCGGTTGAGCTGAATACTGCTGCGCCGGTCGCAGCAGCAAATTGAGAGCATGAATGAGGATGTCGAGATCGGACGTGGTCATGAGAGCGTTCAGGCGCTACAGGACCATTAGAGATTATGACAGTCGGGCTGGGTGAAAAGCGACTCACGTCGTAAGAGTTATACGTCTTGCGATTGGTGGAATTCTCGAGAAGAAGTCTCTCGAACCTCAGGATCTCGCTCAGGAGTTGCTTGTGAAAGGGGGAGAACGGAGTCGTTTGCAACTTGTCAACTGCATAATCGCAAATAATGTCCTCCAGAATAGCGTCGAGCTTGTTCAATACCCTGATCCAGGCGTTCAGGTCAGAGCGAGGCCATTTCCATGCATCGATCTCGGAGAGAACTTGAGGTAGTTCTTCATTCGGCGTATCGCCAATTTTGTTCACGAGCTCCGCCACGGGTGCAACCTAGGAGACATACACAGTGAACCTCAAAGGTCGCCGGATGTTACGAGTATGAGTTACGTACCAGAGGCACCATGCGCCTCGACTTGTGGATTATTCTCATGTTTCGCGACGCGGTGCCGCAGAGAAATATCAAGAACTCTACTCAGTTCTTGATCCACTGCGCCCCGTTGTAATTGTGTAGTATTGGACGCCGGATGTGGTAGGAGATGAGAGAACGGGACCAAGCTTTGAGTCACTCGCGCAAGCACTTACGCACAAGCCCTGGTCGCGTCTAGTTTCTCACGGTCAAATGCCTATACCGAATTTCCTATGAAGTACTTAGTAAACGCCCGCCGACGCGACTTGTAACGCGACGCGGCGTCCCTCTCATGATCTCCTCCTTCCCTGTCTCAACATTCTTTGATCACCACCAGAATGCGCAAACGCACCAAAGGTGCTGATAGCGAAGAGGAGGAAGCCGTCGTCACGCCATCGGACGCAGAGTCTGAGGACGAGAAACCGGCAACGTCCAAGCAAAGACCAAAGGTCAGACTCGTTCCCAAGTCGAGTTAGTATTCGAGCGTTCTCATTTGTGCTTTAGCGTCAGATTGCGATCAAGAAACCAAAGTTCGAATCCGAAGAAAAAAGCGAGGAGGAGGAACGGCCTCTCAAGAAGAGGAAGAAAAATGAAAAGTCTTCAGTGCGTGGTTTGTCTCGTTGCAACTCCTCCAACTAAACACACGCCGATTACTCTTCTAGCCATCTAAGAAAGTCTCAAAAGACGTAGACGTCGCAGATCCAGGGGCATTGCTCGTTAACGAGTCTGGAGAGAAATATGTTGACCTGGGCAAGAAAAAGCGCGCTACTGTTCGCGTATTCAAGGGTGAGGAGCCCGCTGCTCAACACCAGTACCATACTTATATTATGTTTCAACCTTCAAGGTACCACATTTCTGGATATTCGCGAATATTATGCTGCTGGAGGAGAAGACAAGCCTGGGAAGAAAGGAATCTCGCTCTCTGCTGAGCAGGTATGTTATCCGAGTGCAACTACCATCCTCCTGTCCGATGCTGAGGTATATGCCAACAGTGGGCTGTCCTGAAAGATAACGCAGAGATTCTTGATATACTATTCAAAAAATCCAACAAGTAGATCGTGCCGTGTTTTTTTTTATTTTTACTTGACTCGTTGGAAACAGCTCTCATTGTTTCGCACTCGTGACCCTTTGGAAAATGCTGTCGTTGCTTCACACTCTCATATGCATTTACTACGTGCTGTATGTTATATCGAGGAATGCTATCTAGTCTGTACAATACGTCATGCAAGTCCTGCTGCAGCCTGGTGTGCACCCGCAAAGCCTCCCACCAATACAAGTCCGCGCACCCATGCTTTGAGTTTGACGAGCCGGGCTTCAAAGTCCATCCAGGTCTCTGTGAGGATGATGGGCCTGTACGTTGACTCAAATCGCCTACACGGAAGCGATAAGTAAGTTCCCAGTCAACATGACAGTCGTTGAGGTTCTGACCATAAGCCTTTGATGTATCCGACGAAAACTGTGAGAAGGTTGTGCGTCGATAGAGAGGACAGGAGACGCCGACGCTCATTCTCCCACACCGCGCGAGTGCAGTACTTTGCCGTCACCAGGAATATTCGAACCTAAACAGCCTGCATCAGGTAGCTATTCCTTTACAGAACCACATAATACACGCACGTTCGAATGAGTGGTGGCAAGAGCATGATCAAGACTCCTGTGACACTGGCGGTTAGAATCCGGTATCCATTTCAGAAGACACATAGATATGGTCACAAACCTCGTGAGGTCGTTCAATTTCAAAACCATCAACACCCGCTTAGGAACCCTTCGCAAGACACTGAAAACGTCCAGAATGAGGCCCTCGCGTTGCACGACCGCATTTCGAATAGCCTCAACCTCGTCCTCCGTTTGCTTTTCAAGATGGATTATACTTCTGCCTCTCTTGAATCTCTCTTTTCCTGACGGTACAGCGTCGTCAAGGGACTCGTCAAGGATCGCACGACCTGAAATTACATCAGGAAACGGTTAAATTGCAATCCCCTCTCGTATGACTTACCGGTGATCGCAGCCTCAAAAACGGGATAGAGGTCTTCATCAATGTTTCCAACCAGCTTTGCGTATTTCCGCCTTTCTTCGCCTGTGTGAACTGAAGGAGACGAGATCAGCGACAACCAAAATTTGCTGTAGTTCATCCGCAATTCGTCGTCGAGGTCGAAATAAAGGCCGTGGTCTAAAAGCACAACATCGAAGTTGTATGGCGACCTGGAGGTAGGACCAGCAGGTCGGATCAGTAAGTTTCCTGTGAAGATATGAGTTTGCGAGCATTCGAAGATTTGTGAGACAAACCAGGGTGAGGGTCCTGTACAGGATGCTTGACATTGAGATAAGGTGTCCATGTGGTCAGAATGACAGACTTACTGCGTGGAAGAACCCGTTAAGGTGTACCATCTGCGAAAATATTCGAGCCAGTTCCAGTGAGACAGCATTACGATCGATGTTGTGATCAGCAAGGTATTGGAGGTCGTCAGGTCGCCCGCCTCTTATGAACTCCATGACTAGTATCCTCTTCTTGGCCTCGAGGATCTTGGCTTTGAGTAAAACGAGTCAAGACATGATCTTAGGTCTGTATATGAAATGTCGACATACGTATGTATAACGAAGTCCGAACATTCTTGAAACCTTCCTCGGCCAAATGGGCGTTCTTAGCTTCGTGAATAAAGTCAATTTCCTTGGGAAGGTTTTCGCGCATCTCCCCTGCAAGCCAGGTGAACTCGAACTCGGGGAACCAGTGTTTGATCCAGCCTGGTCTGCGAGGTTAGGAGCAATAAGGTTGGCATGTACCGCATCGTACCAAGAGAGAATTCCACCATGTTCATGTCAATGTTGCAAAACTCGCGCAAGTGAGGATGTTGCAGCTGAGACAGAGTTTGTCATTTTACGAGCACTCTTATTTGTAACAACTCGCACCTTGATGGCGACCTCCTGCCCCGTGCCCTTTAGCCGACCAACATGTACTTGGGCTAAACTTGCTACACCGATTGGCTTAGGGTCAAACTCGTCGAATATTTCAGCTATCGATTTTCCTTCGTCTACCAGAAACATCTGCTCTATAGCTTCGAGCGACGAAGGTTCGCATCTGTCTTGCAGCGGCCTCATTGTGTCTCTCCATTCCTGCGGAAGCACTATCCTGAGCTTGTTTAGCCATGTCTCGCGTGACGAACCGCGAAGCATACACACAATGCCGCTATATGCTGCCCTAGTTTGATGAATATCCCTGCAATCGTTCTCAGAACGGCGGATCGAGAACAAGTGCGGACACGACATACCTCCATTAGCTAGTAGTGCCCTCAATACTCGGTCAGCACTGCGCTTATGACATTCTTTCGTCGCGTCTCCACTCTCCTTCGGCGACTCGTATGACTTTGCAAACGTCCACTTGTAGTCTATCGCGCTCAGTACGGCCGCGGCTGTGAATTCAACCGGCTTGAGCAGAGTTATGAGAGGGTTGGGTCAGACCAACCTGCGATTCTAGAACACCGAACGACGGCCAACGTAACATGGCGGAAAGGTTGATGATTTTCGTACGCGACATAAGATGTGCCGCCTAATAATACTGCAGCTGCAGAGAGCACAGCATCAGGTCGTGGTCGCGCAGGGTGGGTACTCTCAATGGTTGGATGTGGTGGTGTTGTCGTTGACTGAGTTCGCCGGACGTTCAGCTGCAGTGTGCGAGCTGCTGGCCGCTTTGGAGATAAGTTAGGATGTAGGCCACGACATCTGAGGGTCAGCATAGGTCGAGATGAGGGAAGACGAAGGAGTTTCCTCGACAGAACAGGGATGGGTCGGACACTCTGATCACCAGTTGCAGTTTGTCAAAAGGAATCATACCGCGTGGGGATTTGTTGATGCCTGGACTTGGCCGAGTCTCCGTTTTTTTTCGTGATCAGATCACAAACACTGCTCGACCACGACTTCAATACTGTCAAAAGCTGGCTGAAGTCAATGAATCCTCGTACCTGCTTATAACTGTGGTGAGTCACATTATAATTGTTGTCAGTCAACCTCAAGATGAATATTGTCCTGCTCTGACTATTAGTAAGCTGTGTCTGCCATCCCCTTAACACCTTCCCCCCAAGGTCTTCTACCAGAGAGCACAGTGAGTACTCACACTTCATGTTGTGTTCTAAAACAGAAGTGTCTCTTACAACCCACTTTCAGTCTGTCCAACCAACCAATTGCTACTGACCTCAAGTTGCAAAGGTTGCAACACCAAGCACATGGTCCTGATGAAAAGACTGAAAAACTGCCAATCACTGGCAAAGTACAATTCCTGAAGAATGAAGACTTGTGCCAGTGCATGCCAGTGCATTGAGCTGTTGCAACATGTAACACTGTTGTTCTATGCCACAAGATTTGATGGGGAATACACTCTTTTTCTTACTACAATGAATGCAATTGATGGGAAAGTACTGAGTTTGTTCCTAGCACTTCAAAACTGGGCGCTTTTTACGATCAAAACACAGTATTCAATTTTACAGCAAGCACATCTACACCAATGGCAGTCAAATTTACACCATTCAATAGCCCTATATTCTGCAGTCATTTTGGCTGCAGAAATTTGGAATTTGGAGCAAAACTGAGTAAGTTATGGCCAGTTTACTGAAAAACAGTGCTCAGACTCAGATTCAAGGTCAGCTGTGCGCTTAACCGCAGCATGGTGTGTTACTGTCGAAGCGCTGCAATTGCAGCACTTCGACACAGAGAACCAGCGCTTAGATGTGGGGAATATTTACCAGTGAGGGGAATTGAACCCGGGACCCATGCAAAAACTGACAGACATGATAAACCACTCAGCTATGGAAGCATCTACAGCTAAGAGGGATGATTCATTGCAAAGTGGACTCATCAACAAGATAGGATTGCTTTTATATATATATATAGTTATGGCCAGTATACTTATGGAGGTAAATAATCTAAATACATTAGTAACAAAAGTTGCAAACTCCACCAAAATTACTCTTCAAAGTGAGTAATGCAAGCTCATTAGTAACAAAGGTTACTAGCAACAACAGAGTTACTTAAGAGTAAGTATTCTGACCAAGTCAATAATGTAAGTTGTTACCTGTCACCAAAGTACTTATGAAAGTGAGTGATTTAAATACATTGGTAACAAAAGCCGTTACTGGTAATAAAGTTGCTTATGAAAGTGGATAATGGGGTCACATTGGTAACAAAAGTTGTTACCAAGAACAACATTACTTATCAAATTGAAAGTTGCTAGTGAGAATTGTTACCAGTAACATCAAAGTGAGTAATGAGGGAACATTAGTAACAAAATTACTTCTGTGAGTGGGTAATTAGGGCACATAAGTCATAAAACTTGTTATCAATGACAAAGTTACTTATGAAAGTGGGTAATCCAAACACATTAGTAACATAGTGATTACCATTAACAAAATTACTTATCAAAGTAAGTATTCTGGGCCAGTGGATAATAAAAGTTGTAACTCATAACACAATTCCTTATCAAAGTGGCTAATTCCAGCACATGAGTAAAACAATTACTTATCAAGGTGGGTAATGCAGGCACATTAAGGCCAAATGTTTTGCCAATAAAAGATTACTTATGCAAGTGAGCTATCTAAACACATTGGTAATTGTTCAAACTATATACTATATATTGTAGTTTCCCACGCCTTGTTACAAGGACATTTCAAGGTAGCAGAGTTCCACAGTCTTGATAAGGGAATTATGCAGCTGTATATGGTAACTCTAGTAGTAACCATCACATTAGCTGAGACGTACAGATATGGGTTGTGTAGACCAAGTAGTATAGCACTATAGGAATACTGCACATATATGTATGCTCATATGCCTGGAAATTGCTGGACGTGCAAAAGGCCCAAACATGAGCATATTCACATGGACTAGCAGCAGCCCTTGTCACTTGCAAGACTCGCGAGAATGCATATTGCATTGTGTCACATTGAAACATATCACATTGCATTGCCTCGCTTTGCTTACCATTGCTTTGCTTTGCCTCACTTGGCTTCAAATTGCATCACATTGCTTTGCTTCACATTGCTTTGCTTTGCTTTGAATCAGGTTGCTTTGCTTCCCTTCACATTGGTTCACTTTGCCTCTCATTGCATTGCATTGCATCACATTGCCTGGCTTTACTTGTTCCATATTGCATTCTTGCAGTCCCTCGCACTCAAGTTCATGGCTATTGAAACCTCCGGGCCCCCTTTTTCACTCTCTCCCTAGGATTCTGCGGCCTGTTCCCTTTGATAGGAGGACCTAGCAAGCAGCTCCTCACCTTCCCTCAAGCCCCTCAATTCCAGAGCGGCTAAAGGATTTGCTTCTATTGCACTACCTCTCTTTTCATCACATAGCCCCACGTTGCCTCGCATTGCCTTGCATTGCCTCGGGTCATTGGACTAGGGCCCAATTGGTTGCTCTGACTTAGCTGCACCATTGGCAGTGCCCCATTGCTCTTGTAACATGTTTCACGTTTGTCCCTTGTTTCATTGCTGTAACATGTTTCATGTTTTTCCCTTGTTTCATTGTGCAATGCCCCTTTCTTTGCCTTGCTATCACATGGCTTCAATTTGCTATAGCTCCTATCACTTTTGACTTATATACACTATGTCTGTACTTTGCTTAGCTGAGAAGGCAACACCCCCGCAGTTTTCCCCTGGCACTTTCCCCCTTGCTTCTTGAGCAACTCCGCGGTGCGTATCTCTCACCCTGCATCACTTTCTCCTTCATTGCTACCTCCTTTGTGTTCCTACTGCGTTTATTTTACCGTGTTACTTACTGTGTTGCGTTTCTCCTTCACTGCAACCCCCTTTTACAGCCGCACCATCTCCTTCTCAAGGCTACCGAGTCTTACTTTGTTCTCCTTCACTGCAACCCCCTTTTACCGCCACCCCTTCTCCTTTTTAAGGCTACTGCAATTTATACTGTGTTTATACTGTGTTCTCACTGCGTTTCCTACTGTGTTTCCCATTGTGTTTTATGTTATCCTCTTGCAATGAGTTAGTCTAGTCCTTTCTCTCGCACTTTACCATACCACTTCCTCTTCCCCCTCTTGCGTTGTTGTGTTCCAATTGCTACCATCTCTTCATCACGGTATTGCTTCTAGCACTATTGCCTTTACGCTTCTTTTATTTGCAACACTTTTGTTCTATTGCACTTTGCATTGCATTGCATTCCTTTCCATTGCTTACCTTTGCTTCCCATCACTTACCTTTGTTTCCCATCGCTTTGCTTTGCATGTCATTCCCTCACTTCGCTTTGCATCACATCACTGCACTTTGAATTGCATCGCCTTGCTTTGCATTGTGTTGCTTTGCATTTCTTTGCTTTGCTTTGCTTTACTTTACTAGAAATTGCATTGCTTTGCTTTGCATTGCATCCCATTGCATTGCTTGGCTTAACTTTGCATCTTTTGCCCAGAACTGTCCCCTGCTACCTGATAGAGGCTAGCACTGTTGGCCTCGCACTCCGACTCCCCGATTGCACAGTCTATCGCATTTTAGCTGTTCATTGCATTGCTACAGACAATGTGCTACTGGCATCTCCTTGCCTTCCGATGCATTGATATACCTCTATTGCTCTTTTGCACCACTGTTCCTTTTGCTCCGAGCCCTGAATATGCATGACCGCTTGCCCGAGCCTTAGTGCAGCCTAGGACTCTTGGACCCACTCGCAACATACATTCACGCATACCCTCAACCCCTGCTTACACATGTAATTGCCTCTCGCGAGGTCAGGTGTGTTTGTGTCCAGTCCCTTTGTGTTTGGGGGGTATGTTAGTGTCCCAACACCTATGTTCTAGTAGCATAGGAAATGACATGGAAAGCACATAGTACAACTCCAGAGGACACCTAAAGCGTATGCCTGAAGCCAAATACTAGCATGAGTCATTTACTCAATATGTACGCCTCTGGTACAAGTGCTGAGCCTAGTCATACACTGAGTCATGCAATCATACACTTCAGTCATGCACTCAGTGATAAAGTAGAATAGCTGAAGTAATCATGTATAGTAGTTGCTTACATAAGCAGATACAGACGAGTATATAAGCAGAGCTGCTGAAGCAGCAATAATTATAAGACTCATCTTCCAAGCTTAACAGCCTCTACCCCTCGCACACCACTTCCACTTTGTTAGTAATGAAAGTTGTTACCAGTCACAAAACCACTTACTGAAATGGGTAATCCAAACACATCAGTAGCAAAAGTTGTTACACATTGGTAAAGTAATTGTTACCTGTCATGGATGGCCCAACTAGCCCTTATTTTTTGCAATTTACCTCTTGTTTCTGTCTGTAAAACCTGGGGCTACAACCAAGTTGCAATCCTCTCTGCACAAACTCCTTTGCATGTCTATTAAGCACCCGTATCACGTGGCTTAGACGCTCTACATGGTCACGTTACTTGCTACTATGTCACACTGGCATGTGACTTAGCTTAAGTAAGACCACATGGCTACAAACACATGGCTCAGCCCATAGCTAGGGTTTGATGTCATAGATACTGTTCACATGGACTCCTTTTGTTTTTTCCCTATTGTTCTCTTTATGGAAGGATGATCTCGCAGGTGTGGGAATGGGGTACAATAGTTGGTCTCCTTTTAGATAGGTTCTCTCACGAGTAGAGTTCTTGGCAATGTCTAGACAATAGCTATTGTTCTCCTTTAGGTAGTTCTTTTGTTCTTCATTCACACAGCTTCTTGCAAAGCCTGCCCTCAACATGGTCTGTGCGCAGGTCCCTGAAGTCTATATATACTGCTGCATGTATGCTCCTAGCCCCCCATCTCGACCTCTTGGTCTTTACTGGGCTAGGTAAGCAAACCCCTCCTGTACTACATAGCTAGTGGTACCCAATGCTAACTTGGTCTTTATTGGGCTAGATACCTGAATAAGGTTTATAGTTGGTGAGAGCATTGTGCTACACGCCTGCCACCACCTCGTTGTTGTCTTCCACATTGTGTCCCTAGTTGCTGCGTTGAGCTCTGTCTCCGTGACATTACCAGTAAGATGATTACTTATGAAAGTAGGTAAACCAGACACATTAGCAACAAAAGTTGTTACCAATGACAAAATTAGTTAACAAAGTAAGTATGCTGAGCAATTTAGTAACGAATTATATGGGGCACATTAGTAACAGAAGTTGTGACCAATGACAAAAGTCCATTGATGCTTGCTTGTCTCATAGGTAAACTTATCACATGACATGAGTTACATGAGACCTCTCAAATAAGCCTATGGTAGGAGGACTGTCAGGCAATTGAAGACAGGAATTGTCTGCTTTAGCACTACTTGACAAAATCACTCAATTGAGATTCATGGAAAAACACCCAAAGGTGTTTGTGGTAATCATTGCATATCATCATGATGACATGCCAGAGGGATAGATTACATATCTCAATCTCTGCCACAACCATCAAAGTGGTATGGTAAAGATGTTTACAGCATTGAGGATCTGTTTCAAGAGGCATTCTGGCAAACATTGAACAGAACCAAGGGAGATAAAATACCAATAAGACAGTCAATCATACATTGGAAGGTCAACCAAGTGAACACATAAATGCTACAGTAGACTACTTTGTACCTGCTCAAGTCAATATTGAAACAAACATCTTAGTGAGGTGCAAGGTATAAAATCAATCAACAAGGGTAAAAAGGGGTTATAAAGAGTCCAACACTGAACCAAACCCATGAGACACACAAAATCAATTTGAACCCAGTATCATCCAATTTACTTGGTCTCAAGGAATTCACCTGGAACAGTTGATCATATAGTTGTGCACATAATAGCTTGTTTACTACACTTATCAACATCAAGATTCAGGATAGTGACAAATGGATAGTGACAAATGAACGAATCAACTACGACAGGCAATAATTACTTGACAATGCTTTGTGATATTTTTAAAGATCTGAATATTGAGATAGTAACATTGAAGATGGTAGTACCATCAAGATTGCCTGCATCAGGATCTACCAGATAAATCTTTCATAGATGCAACTGTTAATAATGTAGCAGAACTTTGTGAGTATAAGCTTTTACCAGTTGCAAGTTCAAAATTAGTAGTATTATACTGTAATAGATTTTACTATGAAATAAAACCGTGTGCTAGATCTACTCTATGGTGCTGCACAAAGAATGGCTGGAAGAATAAATCAAATGTAATGGCTCATGTGACAGGCAAACTATTTCCAACTGGATGAATGCCTTAAGGAACATCACATCAAAGAAAAAGTGCACCTGCTATCTTGAAGTAATGCCATTCTATTCAAATTTGAATATACTATGCAGGCTAGTAGATATGAATTTAACTTGTGTGGAATTAAATACATGGTGACAGCCATTTCACTTGCCATATTATTGATAACAATGCTCATATATGGTTTCACAATGGTCATACTACAGAAATAAAATGTGATTGGTCAATAACAGTTGATTAAGGATGCAAATGTTCAGTTGCAATATACATGCTCTACCATAAACTGAACACATCCCGTCATTTGAGATGTAAAACATTCAAATCACATTTGGGACTTTGGGAATTGTATCTTGCCACTTGCTGGCCCTACTCCCGCAGGTTGCACGGGGAGCCACAAGAGGTGATTGGCATCAGCTTGGCCCCTACATCATATATGGAGAAGATGAGTGGGCTCACAGACCCAATGTCCCTGGCCTGTCCAGCCATCCTTCTGAACCAGCTGCTCCCCCTAGTACAAGCCAGGATGCCCAAAGTGAAGCCTCTAAAAGCCAAAATGCCAAAAGCCAGGATGCCAAAAGCCAGGCTGCTCCCTCTTCTGGACCGGCTGCTCACCTTGATGACCCCCCCCCTTACAGTCTAAACCCTCCTGAGAGCTCTTCTAGTTCTAACAAAAAGGGGATTATGAGTAGGATCTTCACTTTTTCATGATTAGGATAACAGTCCGGCATACTACTAGATTGGACACTTGTTCTCTGTACAGTAGTATTTGTCGACTTTGAGTGCTTGACTCGAGATAAAAGCCCACAACTGTAGGATACTGTGGAAATGAGATTTGATAGGATATACATGTGTGTACTCAAGGAGCTTTGTATTCTATTCGTAGTGATGCATCCTCGCTACTACAGCTAGCCTTGACAAATATTATTGTTGTTGTTTGCCGCTTGGCCGGCGACGCTAACTTGAACCGTGTAACGCTGACGAATCCTAATGTGAACTCGTTCGCGAACACGAGGACTTTCGAGTGGCAAGTGACAGGGATAAAGACTGCTTATTGCCTAGAGACAAAAGCTAAGGTTCGAGTGCTACAGCAGCGTATTTATGCTAGCTAGACGAGAACCAAGCAGAAACAAAGAAATAGTCAAATGGTTTGTAAGGGATAATCAAATTGGGTTAAATATAGAAGATAAAGGGTTATCGGGATGGATGCGGGAAGACGAAGGAATATCCATTCCGGTGCGTCACATACGCCCTCCGGATATTATGCAATAATATCCTAAAAAGAAGGTAAGTGTTTTGGTTAGGTTCTAAAAAGGAAGGAAGTGAATGCGGTGCCCTTTCTAGACATGCATCGGCTGGTCGATCTCCACCGTCGTCGTGTCAGCCGGCTCACTATTGTCTTCCCCTCTCTCTGCCTGCTCCTGGTTAACTTCTCCCTCTTCCTCGACCTCAGGATCTTCTTCTTCCGGTGCAGATTGGTAGTGGTCGGTCCGCGCACGCTTGGGAAGAGAGGATGAAGATGATTGCCCGAGGAGGCCCGTGTGCGCGAGCGATCGCTTGTTCAGCAGACGGTCCCGTTTCTTCTTCTCCTGAAAGTTTGATTGAGCCACAGCGCGCTTGGCGGCAAACATGGTGAGCTGTTCGAGGAACTCGTTGGAGGCTGGCGCCGCTTTGACCTCTCCGACACGCGGGATCAGCAGGCTGTAAGGGACGGCAGGGCCGTGCAAGATAGGTGTCCCGGTATCATCATCCCACTCAGTGAAGCCCCAGGCGCAATCCACGTCACAGTTCCACACCTGCTGAAACCCGTGGTATCCTCCAGGTACGATGCTTTCGCGTGTAATCTTGAACTGGCGCAGCTCACGATCGAACGCATGATAAGCTTTCAGCTGATCTACGGCATAGGAGTACTGGATCTCCGAGTCTGGATCGACCAAAACGACAGAGCCATCCTCTCTCCGCTTGAGGTAACGGTGGCTCTTCTGACCCTCGGTAGTCAAAGGCGGCTGTACGCAGGCAATATCAGCAAGGAGACTGAGAGCCGCATGCGGACTGCCGTACCATTGGTAAGGGAAAGCACGAACTCAAAGATCGGTATGGATCAGCCGGCAAGGAGTGCAGTCACAATGGTAAGCGCGGTGATGCGAACACGCTGAGCAGGGAGCTGACAGAATAGGTAGTTGATCTCGAGGGAGAGAACTGGGAGGCTCAGACAACACCTGCCCGCCTTTTATCTTGCCTCTAGCGGGATACAGGGTCAGAGCCCCTGAATAGACCTGTGGGTCGTCCGACGGTGGGGTTCCCGCGCCCTCCGGTAAGTCCCGTATATTGGAAACTCCCATTGCAGACAAATAATCTTTGAAGGCGTTGAGGTGTCTGGCAGTGCTGTACGGTATCCAGGTCCGGTCATTTGATTTCCAGACAGCCTCAAAGATCGCGAGTGGCCCCGACCCAGTATGTGACACAAATTTTTCAATCGCCCATTCTTTGTCCTGATAGGCCAGGTCCGCTACTTGACTAGCCAACCGTCCCGGAAAAAGTCGGTCGTCATTGGGCTCATGGACCCGCAGCAGAGAGGCGTGGAAGACATCGTGAATTCCTCGGCGTTTCAGGTCTGCGGGCAAGTCCAGTCGGTAGGAATAATTACCAAAGTCCTCGACAATTCGGTAAGGCCCGATGAATTTAGGAATCAGTTTACGCGCTAATCCCTTTGGCAGCAACATATTCTTTGTGGACACATACACGAGATCTTCCTTGGAAAAGGGTGCGGCTCGTCGTCGGCGGTTCGCGTCCCGAGTCTGCTTTACGCGCGCCGCGATGATGCTGTCGTGGGCTGACATGACAGCGAACTTCACCTTCTGAGCATAGGCTCGTACTCCTGGGTACTCGTCCTTGTCGGCATGATCCCAGATCATGCTACGGGGCATTCGGCCGTTGTTCAGGAAGAAAGGGGCATAGCCAGTTGATTCCGATCTCGCTAAGTTAATCGCAAATTCAATGGCAGGTAATTTTGACACCCAATCCTGCTGCTTCAGGCTAATGCACTGACGGAGCATTTGGGTCACAGTTCGGTTAGCTCTCTCGGTAGACCCGTCGGACTCTGGATGGTACGCGCTCGACATACGCAGGTCCACGCCGATGAGGGAGTAAAGGTGAGTCCAGAAGATACTGGTAAATAGCACATCTCAATCACTAATGATGGCTTTCGGTAGCCCATGGAGTTTGTAGACTTCGGCGAATACCAGTTCCGCAATATCACGAGCGTCATAATTGATGCGGCTAGGTACCAGATGGACCATAGCGGTGAGAAGGTCAATGATAACTGTGATAGAGTCAAACGAACCGTCCCGATTCTCCGAGGTAGGAAGCGGTCCTCCAAAGTCAATGCCTATGGCTTCCCATGGTTCGCTCGGAACCGGTAAGGGGTTGAGCAACCCGTACGGTTTCTGATTGCTCGGCTTACTTTGCTTACAGGTCATACAGGTTTCGCAATACTTGCGTGTATCTGGCCCCATAGATTTCCACCACACATGATCACGTAGCAAGCTCAATGTTTTGTATGCACCAAGGTGAGCTAACAACGAGTGAGCATGAGAGATCACAATCTCACGGAGGTTACGACCATTGCTTAGCACGTCAGGTATACACAGGCGCTCCATGCCGTTATCCTTCAGTAGCACTAGACCATCACGTACAATGAAATTCTTGAAATGTTTTGGTTCGTTCAAGACAGCCGCAAAAGCAGGGTCGTCTAGATACCGGTTACGGACTAGGGATGGAATATGTAAGTCCTCCCCGCTCCGTTCGAGCAAGTCGAGAAGTGGACTGTCAAGTGTTACACAATCATTTGGGGAGTCGGAGGAGAGTTCGGGTCCAACAGGGGGATCAGGAACAACCTGTTCGGGTTGTAGTGGCAAAGCTGTGTCTGCGGCAGGCGCTGAAGGCTCTGACGGTGTGCTCCCGCCCTCCGCTGGTTTAGCACGCGGTCCGTGCAAAACAAGCCGTTTAATTTGTTGGGCGAACTCCTTGGAGGTCTCCGGACGACCTGTATTTGCCGAAGGTAATTTACGGCGTGGTGCGCGAGCAGCTTGCCCTTCCATATTTACCAGTACGGGAATAGACACGGCGAATGACGCCAGGCGCTGCGGTAGGTCCTCGTCGTCGTCAAACATGGTGTACTCTGATGCGGCGCGGACAGTTCCTGGCGCATCATTGGCATATAGACGCGACAGTGCGTCTGGCAGCAAATTATCAACACCAGGTATGTACTCCACTGTGAAGTTGAACTCGGAGATACGTTCAATCCAGCGAGCCTGCCTAGCGGACAAGTTGCGCTGCTTCAACAAGTGGATCAGTCCTTTATGGTCTGTTACCCACGTGAGCTGACAGCCCAGTAGGATGTCGCGGTGTCGCCGCATGGATTCGACTCCTGCCAGCATCTCGATCTCGTGGATAGGATAGTTAGCCTGAGCAGAGGACAGCTTGGCAGAAAAGAAGGCCGCAATACGTGCGGTACGCCTATCGCTTCCTTGAGAAATGACTCCTGCAATGCCGCTGACAGAACCGTCCGTAACCAGCCAAATGGGGGGAGCGGTATCTGCGTAATCCAACGGTACACGATGATGGTCTCGATGAGTATGTACCAGGGCTCGGATCTCATCGAACGCGCGCTGGTGAGTGTGATTCCAGCTGAATGACTTATCAACACCAGTTAACTCCGTCAGTACTCCCATTGGAATCCGAATCGAGGCAATATCGTCAGCAAGATATCCAACCGATCCTAAGAAGCCTCGAAGCAGCTCCTTTGACGTAGGCACCTTCCAGTGAAGGACTGAGTCGACCTTATCAGGGTCCATCCTGATGCCGTTGTCATCCACGATGTGACCAAGGACCTTGAGCTCGGCACAAAGGAAGTGGAGTTTTGAGGCGTTCAGGTAGAGTGCCTCCCGTTTCAAAATGTCTATGATGATCTTGACATGCTTAACATGCTCCTGCAGGGAGTCCGAGTACACCAGGATGTCATCCAGGTATACGTCCATGAAAACGCCTATATACTGCCCGAACAAATGGTTCATCAGTGTCTGGTAAGTGGCTACTGCATTGCAGTCGCCCTGTTGTAAGACGAGACTGATCATGTTCCCATCGGGAGTAGTCATAGCCGTTCGTTCCACATGACTAGGCTCGACACGTATGCACTCATAGGCGTCCTTGCCATCGAGCGATGACCGGAAAGGCTTTTTGGCGATGCGGCGGAGTATCGCTTCCATGTCAGGCAATGGTGAGGTGACTTTCACGGTGTTTTCGTTACGCTCACGTAGATCACAGACACAGCGCAACCGCGGAGGTACGTCACGAATCCCGGTGCCGGGTTTGGTAAGGAGGAGCATAGGGCTCGTATTGCGAGCATTACTCATTTTCCAACGGCCTGACTTTAAGTAGGCATCGCGTTTTGCGGCCCACAGTGGCCGAAGCGCATCTGGGCAACGCGACGGTCGCCAATGATAGACCTTACCAGGATCCTTCAAAGGGATTTGATGGTTAATGGTACGAAGAGGCGGCAGCGGCGTGTTGCTGGCGTCAGTACTAGCAATAGGTCGCGCATAGTCACGAAGGTGTTCCCTCGCTTGTTCCAGACGGTCTTCGTATAAATCTGCCGCTCGGGATTCCAAGATACGGACATGCTTCCCCTGTATAGGCACAGCGGCGTCACTACCCACGTCAATAGTCAGTGGGTTAAAACCGAGTGACACCTTATGCTGGAAAAGGAACGGGGTCCCCAAGATCAGGTCGTAATTTAGTAAGTTCACGACATCAAAGTGCCGCATCCCTTTGATGGTCTGATAACTTAGTTCAAGGTTACACCCAAGGCTAATCTTTGCACGCGACCCTTGTACGGCCAAATGAACAGGTAATTGTTTTTCCAGTTCATAAGTAGAGATATGCAACTGATGTACAAGTTTGGTGGACACGAAATCAGCGAGAGACCCAGAATCGAGTAAGGCGCGAGCCGGATGTCCGTTTACATGTACTACCACAACAGCAGGCTCAGGAATGAGCCGCTTGAAGTCTCGCGGTGTTGAGGCATTGCGCTGTAACGCGTGAATAGGTGGGTGAGTTGCGACTTGTACGGCGTAAAGCTCAACGCACTCACTATCAACAACCGTTTCGGTAGGTAACTCGTATAGTCGTTCCAGCTCGCCCTCCAGATCGCCCAGGTCAAAGGTATCATCGGTGAAGTCGCGTTGAATGGCACGAGCGTAAGAGTTAGGAAGGTCAAACTTGGGAAGCTGCAAGAGCACAATTGGGATCTCGGAATAGATGTAGAGGTACGCATCATGCACCACGAGTACCTCACTGGAGGTGTCGGATCGGTGGCACACGAAACGAGGTGAAAAGATACCTTGTCCGTGTTCCGCTAGCCACTGCGCCGGGTACGGGATTTCCTCGTTCAAGACTAGTTCAGTGGCACTGACAAGAAAATCACCCATAGCCTCCCCAGGGATACGCTTTCGAAGACAGTGCCAATGTCCAAGCTGACGGGCGACCTGTTTGTTATACCAGCGCGGGAGGTTGAAGTCCGGACGAGTTAGGTACGGCCGCGGAACCACAATGTCTTTGATTGGGTGAGGCGCCATGATCACAAACTCGTTGCAACTGACTTGGTAGGATATTATGTTGTCTGGCTTCCACATTGGATCGAAGGCCACATGACGACAGCAGTAAGGGGCATGCCTACGCAGGGTTGCCATTGCTTGCCGCTCAATCGCGCTTCCAAACTGGTGACGACGCCGACCCTCGCGAACCGTGAGAGGGAGTTCTAATAGAGGAGACCCCTGATAGAACTGGCCTAGAGGTGGGTCCGAGATGGAGACGGCTGATAGGCTGAGCTCAGCCCCTCCCAGGGTCTCGGTGCTCTCGGCGAGTCGCTGCAGAGCTTCAATGTCGGTGTAGTTCAATTCGACGTTGTGCACAGCAACTCCAGGGGGCTTCCCTTGCCGTGAGGAAGAGGCTGTGTTGGAGCTAGGACAGTTCCGAGCCAGGTGCCCAGTGTCGAAGCACTTGAAACAGCGCCCTTCAGTTTTAAGGTCAGCTTTTTGTTTCGCAGAGAGTGAAACATTCTTATCATGTTTAGCAGGTGGTTTTAGCGACAGAGGCTTGGTAGGAGTCGCAGGGGTGTTACCCTCACTTGGACCAGCACGGGCAGGGCCCCGATAACGTCCTATGCCGCTAGTTCTTTCCCGTACTGGCCAGGACCGTGGGGAACGATCCTGCCGTTCCAGCGAAAATAAGTTTCTAGTACTCATTGTCCCCTCGGCCAGCTCGAAACGAGTGGCCGCGGCAACCACCTCTTCCCACGAGGACGAGGTAGGCGATAGTCCGAACCTCCATAGCTCCTTTTGTATATAGTCGTGCAAGCTATACCACAATTTAATTACCTTTTCCACGTCGGGGATGGCTCCCGCAAGGACAAACAGTTCTTCGAGCTCACAGACGTACTCCTGTACCGTGGAACTCCCCTGTTTTCGATTACGAAGAGTATCGCGCACCTTCATGCGGAAGTCTACGGGGAAGCAAAAATCAAAGAGGCCCTTGAAGAAATCCTCGAGAGTCCATTTGCCTGCGTCCTTTGAGACTATCATGGCAAAGAACCGATACGCCTTCCCTTTTAGGAAAGACGACAGCGTGGTGGCGTAGCGGTCTCGGCTGAGGGCATAACCTGTAACATATTCAGTTCCTTCCCGTAGGAACTTGTGAAAATCCTGTATATCAGCTCGTCCATCATAAATGGTAGGCTCACGAGGCTTTAACTTGGGTAGCTTGGTCTGCGACGTTGAGCGTCGTTTCTTCTTCCTATCTCCGCGAGAACGACGGGAATGTCGTAGCCTCGATCCTCGACCACGGTGAGTTGACGAGGAACGACGCGATGACGAAGATAACATCGTAGTGGAAGACTCCGAGTCAGAGAGCGTATCCTCATTGACGGTCAGTCCTTCATCCTCTCGAGGGATGCTGGCAAAGGCTTTCCCCAGGTAGCTTGTTGGCTCAACCTGATTCACAGGGCGGAGGTTCTCGCCGTGAACTTTAGGTGAGTTTGATGCGACCGCGGCGCGTTTTGGTTTCCGCAGGGTAACCCCAGAGAAAGTCGCCACTTGATGCGCAGGGATGTCGCCATTCTCGAGGGGAGTCGGGCTAGCCGTCTGGCCTGCTTGTTTAAGAGAAGCGACGTCCTTCATAAGTGTTTCCAGCCGTTCCAGCACCTCGGAGTTCTCATCTCGGACTCGCTTGGCGGACAGACTGCCTCGGTCTGTTTCCGCGGCAGGCGAGTGTTCATTGTTGAGTGTTTGTTGCGATTTGCTAAGGGCCCTACGCCCATTCCAGAGTTCTAAAGCTTTCCGTTGTTCGTCGGGATCCATTTCTGCAGGGTCTAGGTAGATACCCCCCCAGCTGCGAGGATCAATGGTTTTACCTTGTTGTTTCGAGGGTCCCTCCTCGCGCGAACGCGAGCGTTCGTGAGTAGATTTCTTGGCCACTGTAACCTTACTCATCCTATCGTCATAGGTCTTCTGTTCAGCAGCGCTCATCCTCGAGGCTGCGGTAGCTATAGCGTGGCACTGCTCATCTGTCAGTGCCGCCTGAGTTGAATCCTGTTGTGCACCTGGGGAGTTAGCCCGCGCACGCTTACTATGGTACCTCACTTCAGTCCACAGGCTCTCAGCCGGACCAGAGGATACCGTGATATGTGGGAGTTCCTCATTATCACTCACATCTTCGATAGCTGTCTTCTTGTCTGCCTTAATGGACAAAGAAGGAAATATATTTGATAGCCCCGAGGGACTCGCGTCGTAAGTACTAGACCTAGACGGGGAACGCGACACTACAGCGCTATAAAGCGGTTTCGTGTCGGGGGTAGAAGTAGCCTCGGGGGACATACTTGGGATGGGAGATAGTGGGGAGGCTCCGCTCAACAACGCCTGAAGAGACTGGACTGGGGTGACGAAGGCGCCGGGCACCGTAGCGGGTGATTCTGGGACGGAGTTGGCGCGTCGTCGCAAGTTGTAACGCTGTTGAGGAGCCATTTTGAGATAGAGTCGGGAGTCAAGAGTAGAATGGATGGTTTTTGTTTTGTTTTGTTGACTGGGGACGGTCGGTGGTGTTGATCAGACACTAGGGATCCGGTCGGCCAGTCGTGTGGATGAAGCAAGTAAGAGAGAGTTAAGAGTCGAGTCGGATCTAGATAGCAGTCGGGTTCGTGTCAAAATATGTAACGCTGACGAATCCTAATGTGGACTCGTTCGCGAACACGAGGACTTTCGAGTGGCAAGTGACAGGGATAAAGACTGCTTATTGCCTAGAGACGAAAGCTAAGGTTCGAGTGCTACAGCAGCGTATTTATGCTAGCTAGACGAGAACCAAGCAGAAACAAAGAAATAGTCAAATGGTTTGTAAGGGATAATCAAATTGGGTTAAATATAGAAGATAAAGGGTTATCGGGATGGATGCGGGAAGACGAAGGAATATCCATTCCGGTGCGTCACAAACCGTTATCTCAGTAAGCAATGAAACACATCTGGGCATCTGGCAAACGCTCACCGCCTCGTTCGTCTAGCGGCCATCCATCGCCTTGAAGATGTTGTAGACGAACGACCACCAGCTCTCGTACTTATGTACGCCTCCTCCTCGACCTCGCATATGCCCCGAAGCATATTCCCCGACATCCCAGCGTCTAGACGAGCCGCGACAGCTTCGCCCGACTACTCAGATAATACAGCGCCAGGTGCGCGACCAGTCAGTGCTCGCAGGCATACTTCAGCAACCCTTCCAGTCAGACGAGAGGCTCGTCCTCTGCGTTCCTCCCCCCTCGCCGGTCCTTCACTCGCTCTCACTCGCGACGGTACCATTGCCGAAGAGAAGGCGCCACTCCATGTAGCTTTTGCCTCCGACGTATCCAGCGAGGTGTACGCAGCGGACACGATAGTCGAGTCGCCCGTCAACGACCTTGCATCTCCCCAATCATCATCCTCCGGACATGCGTTATCTGCGCCTGAACCCCATAGCACTCGGATCGACTCACCACTGGACGCGTCCTCTGTGCCCTCTCGCATTCGACGGTTCTCGCTAAACCTGAAGAGACGGTCTTCATCGGCTCTTTCTACACGTTCAGAACCCCACGCCGCTGTCCCTAAGCCTCGTAACCTCTCCTTTTCGTCCTCTCATTCACATTCCATCAGGGCTGCCCCGCCAGTGCCAGAGATGCCGCAGTGGGCGCGCGGAGGAGACCAAAGTCGTCTTGCTGTTGCGCATTCCATAACATCCGTCGACCCACCTTCCAAACGACATTCTGCGGTGCTCGCCCACCTTCCCAGTACGTCGCGCAATCCCGAAGAGAACTGGCTCACCAGTGCATCGGCCCCTCGGTTCTCTCGACTCAGTCTGAAGGCTGAGGGCGTAGTCATGCCCGTCTCAGTCAAAGCCGCTCGTCGTCGGTCAACTGCCAGTGTCGCGTCGCATGCCAGCGCAGACACTGTCAGTGGGAGCGTCAAGGGAAAACAAAGCGCCAGGAGTCTTCGGAGCGTTGACAACATCAGCAGTGAGACGGCGCGGCGGATGGAAGCAGACGCCGAGATGCAGCCCCCTCGACCGTTGTTCAGGGCCGACACCAATACTTCGTCTAGCTCGCTGGGTTCCTCGACTGCGGATACGGACAGCATCATGACCGAGCTTCGGCCGGTGAGTCGGTTGTCGAGCATGACAGACGGAGAACAGCCGCATGTGTACTCTCCAGAATCTACCGCCAAATCTGCGAGTACCCTGGAGTTGAGGATCAACGACGTTACCATCGACATGATCAATTATCAGCCTCCAACAGAGCGTATCGTTTCTTCTCGGGTCTCCGCCAACGTCGAGTCTGTCCGGATTATACCTGCTATAACAGATGGTGGCGTCGTGAAGGGAGTCTCGGAAGACGGACAGCTGCCTTCTACCGCGAAAGTGAAAAGAAGGGGTACACTCAAAAAGGTCTGGAAGCGTGTGGTCAAAAGTGTCAAAGGATGATTCACAGTCTTTCAAACTTACTCTACCTGATGGGCCTCTGAGAGGTTTTATTTGCGCAGAATATACCCTACCAGTTTCTGAAAACCGTAACGAATACTATCACGGGACAATATATATACTACCTGTCGAGGACGCTCATACCCACCTATTGAGTACATATCTTTTCCTTCTATTCCGCAACATCAGCTTTAGATTCTATGCACACGCTGTTGGTTTCTGGACTGAACACCCTCAAGCTTTGTTTAATTAAACCCATGTCCGGGTTGGTTCCAAGAATACATATGGATGTTTACAAACGTCTAATCTACACAAATGTCTATCAGGCTCCGGATTCCTTCACATGTCAGATCCTGCTATGAGTTATTGCTCGTCCGTCTGCTGAACAAACTCATCCGCGAAAGTCTTTGTGTAGACTGCGCGTCCTCGCTTTGGTGCATTGCCTCTGCGTACCTATAGAGAGAACCATCAGTCGAGTGTCTATTTTTTTCCAAAAAAACACCAGAGCACTTACAGCAGTTTGTACCGCACCAGCTCTGACTCGAGCTCTTCGTGTCGAAGCCGTGACATGACCAATTCGTTCTAACAGCAACAATCGGGTGAGTGCGACGTCAAAACGGAAAATTCCCCCAAATCACATCAATCGAGAACACTTACAAGAACGTTCACATGTTCAGCATTGAGCTGTGCCAAGTTATTCTCGAGGCTATGCCTGTCCCCCGCCCCCCAAAAATGAAAGGTTTCATCAGAATCACAAACCATAAAAATTAGCAAAAAGCCTCCTTCCACTCACACTTGCGCTTGCAGCGTCCGATTGCTGTTCCGCAAATTGTCCATCTCGATCGCGTGCGCGTCCCGAGTTCGCACAAGCTCCGCATACTCCGTAGCGTACTGATCCAGCACAAACGGCGTGATGTTCATCGACACCGCGTCCTGTACGAACTGGTCCACGTCGTAGTCGACACCGTTGATACCATCATCAGCGCCGTCGACCTTCGAGGAGATTCCATCAATTGAGCCATGGATTCGATAGAAACAGAACAATAAGAAAGAATGGGTTGTTCAAATCACCTTGTAGGCATCTAGCATTTTGCTGTTGAGAAAAACGAGAAGTTGGTCGAATTTCAGTGATAGCAGCGTTTGCTCGTTTTTGGCCAAAAGCATGATGCTAAACGAGAACATGGCTTCTACGCCACTTGCCAGTACATTGTCGTATATTCGGAAGACAACCGAGAGAGGAAATCTAGCGAAACTTCAGCTGCTGAGGAATTTTGATAGCGGTGGCAGCTCACTTGTAGCTGAACATCGTGAGAAACCACTGCGAGCAATACATACTCGACTTGATGCCCTGCCGGATGAAATGGATGTGTAGAACTGGAAGAAGATCCTCAACTAGGCGATCGTACTGTTACTCGTTAGCGTCAGGTTTAGCGTGAAGAGTAGCAGATCTACCTGGAACTGTCATAGAAAGCGCATCAACAATGACGAACCGGTTGACTACTGCAGTCTCTCACCATGCGCTGTTGCAGCTTTGGCATTTCAGGCAGGAAGTGTCCTCGAAGATCGTATGAGTGCATGAGTCGAACCAGTAGGCAAAAGGCCTCTTCGTCGGGCATCTGGTGGTATCGTCAATGCCTTGAATAGCGCTTGGTCACTCGTTCTTACATTCAGCAAGAGTATAGCTGCCACGAACGGAAGTCCCTGGCAATAACCGACTTGAGGATCATACCTGTAAAGGAGTCGATGAGTATGCTATGCACCAGATCGTATACGGAATACCTACAAGGAGTATGCTTTGAGGACGTTGAAAAGGTTCTCTTGGCCTATGCCCTGCCCTTCGGTAAAAAATGCGTGATGTGGGAACGTTCTGCCAAGATCGCGGTTGATGGACTTCTCATGAGGACTTGGATCTTTGAGCAGCTTCAGATATGTTTCTTCCAACACGTGATCTTTAGAGGCGGACCTGCAATCGTTGGTGCAGATGAGTACATGCTTAGTTGCGAGCCCGGAATACTAACATGCCCTACCTACATTAATTGCCAGATCATACCACGCAAAGACTTGGGTATTCCCCGTTCGATTGCCTTCGCGAGCAGCTGAGGATGAGAAGCGGCAAAGGCCTGGTAGTCTGATACCACGTCGCCCCAGAAAGCTGAAGCAGACATTAGCGAGGAAACTGAGCGCACAATTCCACCCACGTACTCCAGTCAATTTCGCTATCGGACGCGGAAACCTGCTTCTTCCCAAACTCTTCCTGCAATATGTGCTTTCCGTCCAAGCTTGCGCGCCGTTCACTCTCATCTCCCTCTACCTCCGCCCTCGAGAGGATACCTGACACTATTGTCGAATTTGAAGCTGTTTTCTTGTGGACTCTGTTCGTGTGCACCATCCGGATCAGCTCTGAGCCGTCCAAAGTTTCCCTGCGGTCGTCATTCGCCGTTTCTGCTGATGTGTGCGTCGGGGAAGCTGGCCCCTCATGCGTCTCTGGGACGTCGGCAAGACTCTGACGGGCGCTGCTCAGCATGACTGTAGAGAAACGCGTTTCATCGTCCGTTATATCTGAAGCAGCGACGGACTCCCTAGCGAAGTGTTCGGTACGAGTTGGGGACAGAAGCGCATCCAATGCTTGAGGAAACGAGGGAGAGTCAAGCTCCGTTGTTCGTTCTGGATGGCTGGGATATAGGGCCGGTGGACTCGTCTGGGATGTGGGCCTAGGAGTGACAAGCGAGTCCTCGTGCTTGACGTCGTCGACAGCATCTAGATCCAGGTCCTCGAACTTTGCCTCAACGTCTACTTCCTCAAACAGCTCATCTCGCAACTCCTCATCCTCGTCTTCCTTTCTCTCTATGTTATTTGAACCTTTGGTGTGACTTGTGCTGTCGTCGGATGCCGGTGGCAAGTCGGTATGAGGATGTGCAGCTGCAGCCACGGCCGCCTCAGGATGGGTAGGCCCTTCCTTGTCAGTGGACAACATGCCGGCAGCTCAAAATCAAGGAAGGTTGTGGTATGAGCGACCGTGTGATGGAGTTGCCAGTACTGTGTAGCAGAAACAAGTGGAAGAGGAAGGTCCAGCGCGTTACGCGTTATGATTGACCGCTCAGTTTCGAGATCATGGACACACCAGAGTCCATATTTGGGCATCGACAAGGATTGTGGCGCTTTACTAGAACTGCGAACCTCCTGTCACCCGGAAAGTCGTCCGCATCGACTCTCTCCTGAGTATGCTATGTTTGTCTCCAAGGATCTATTGCATCCTGCGACAGCAACGCAAATATTTCAAGCGTGTCACTACTTCTCCTTTGCAATCACGCGCACGGCGTCAACTTGAAAGCACTGGCAATAAGGCAGGGGGACACAACACGGAGATTGAATGGCAGAAGTGGATCCAGTTGCATGTCTGTGCGTACTCTGTCTGGTTTTGGTTTCCCACCACGCTGAATATGTTCGGCGGGTGTACTCATCAATCCACCATCGAGATGGCCTTGTGATATCCACCGTCAGTGGTCACGTATAGCGAAGACGGTGTCGTATGGCCCAAGTATTATGTTGTACGATTTAGGGAGGAGACGGCATGAGAACAGTATCAAATGGACACAGCATTGGTTGTGACTGCCTTTGATCAAATCCATTACTCGGTACATATCGTGTCTTCATCAGCAGGCAGTTTTACTAATCCTGAGCATGTAGCCTGAAGCACGAGCCAAGCGCAAGGGAAGCGCGTTCGTCACCAATGCCATGATTTTCACGAGCAAAATGCACTGCAAGCTCGTTGTGGATGCACACCGGTGCCGTGTAGGAGCACGCAGCTACGCCGTGCATGCGCGGCAGTTAGTCGTACAGATTATGACACATACATTCCGCAAATTACGGTACACCTTTTCTTTGCTCGGCAGTGGAAGGTCATAATCTGACGTACGATGGAATCCATCTTCAGCTAACGTTCCTACCAGTACGGAAATACTGCGCTAGAGTTGTGACTCTTTGGTATCACAAAGGCGCTGTGGCTCGTTAAGGACGAAGAGGGTCCAAAAGGGTCTAGGATATGGCCGAGTGCGAAGTATGTGCCAGTGCTCGGTACGAGGGAGCTCCCTCTGTACTCAACCGGGGTAGCGAGACTTTGTACTGGGAGAGTCTGTCGGCGTACTTCACCAGTGCAGGTGAACTCTGTCTTCCCTCGTGGATAGGCTCGTGGCATCCGAGTCCACAGTCTTATTATCCTCTGTCGCGCACGCGAAACGCATATTTCTGTTCCGGAGGACAAGCTAAAAGTGTAAGTGCGCCGTCTCTTGAGTCGTCGCTGATTTCCTTATTCTTGACTGTGCTCATTGCAGTACGCCCATGTGTCAAATATTGATATAA
Organism: Cytidiella melzeri; assembly: GCA_022592445.1. NCBI lineage: Eukaryota > Fungi > Basidiomycota > Agaricomycetes > Polyporales > Irpicaceae > Cytidiella > Cytidiella melzeri. The sequence continues at coordinate 101,193 of JABYQR010000031.1, forward strand.
TCCTCTTGCGGCCTCTGCATTTCTTCACTGGGGACCCGGCGATGGGCGTACCCGGTGCGAACGATGTCTGGAGTGGTTCTGCTGTATCCAATGGCAACAATGCTGTGCCATGCTGCTCTTGACCGAAATGAGTCAAGGGTGCTTCCTAGGCGTAACTCATTGTCGGACTCAAGGCTAGCGCTCGAAGGGAGTATACAAGACCGTCACCGTATCTACAATTACTCGTATGTATGGAAGAGTTGTGCTTCAATGACATCCAAATTGCAATGCTGAGCCTCATTCGATACCGACAATCTACCCAGCCCGTCCCACAGCATAGAAAAAGTGACTGTTGGTCATTCGCATACTCTCAGCCAAACATGTATCTTGTCTTCGAATCATCAATAAGCTGACAATGACGTGCCCCAAATTAAATGCAATAATGTAGCTCAGCCGAGCTCGTCGAGGCTGCGAGACTGGAAGTGACTAGAAACACAGCAACTCAGTCGAGTGATCCTTCAAACCGTTGACTCAGACAAGAACACTCGTGCATATAATTGTAACTCAATGACGCGCCTTCGTTCTATATCGAGCAAGGAGCTCAAGGTCCTTGAGCTGCAAGAAAGAAGCGATTGCGAGACGAATGTTGAGTTTCGCTTTATTGGCCTGATTCGTTTGAGATCTCTGGTCAAAGTTGCCGCCAATGCTACGAGCTAGCGGGCATGTCCGCTTTCGATAGGGAGGGCAGTCTCGAGCGTGCCGATGAAGCCCTGTTCAACACCTGGCACAAAGTCGCTGCCGAAGCCACAAGGAGTGACATTCTCGCGCCTTGCTCCCCAATCGCACAAGTTTGACGTCAATGTAGTGAGCAGCTTCAACTCGTTCTCGTCTGTCGGGTTTGCCGCGAATTTGATCAGCTCCTTGGTGATATTGCAGAGTGCTTTGAGCTTGTTCACGGAGTCATGTGAAGCCAACTAATCTTCTCTATGTGTGGCGGGTTCTGTGGAGGGCAGGTAGGCCTCAGATGCTCTCAAAGCAAGACCTTCAGCAGAGTCGCGGTGGAAGGGTGCGACATTGACAGTGAGAATGGCGACTTACGAGGCTGTACACTCTGGAGAGGACTCACAGACCAGCAACTGCAAGAGTTAGGTTGGCTTGGACTGACTGTGTAGAAGCAAGGCTGTTCATTGTTGTGATCAGTCAATGCGAAGAATCAAGGCCTGTGTTTTGGAGAGGACTCACCGACTACCACCTGCAAGAGTAAAGTTGACTTGAACTAAAAGAAACTGGGAGAGGCTGGGGGACGGCAGCCCTCGACGCCAGAATGGTATGTATGTCAGTATCATGGCCATCCAGGAATCTGAAACCAAAAACATCGTGTGTGAAACCAAGAGCGCCGTGCGAAACGATGCAGCGGATGCATTCCATCGGGAAATAATGTGAAGTCTGCAACAACCAGGGAGCTCTCAGGAGTGGTCTGTAGTGACCAGTAACTCCGGTACACTTTGCGCTGTTTCCTCAGGATCAGTTGCAAGGCAAGGGCGCCAGCGCTTACAAATGCCTCAACAGCTTGGTATAAGTATAGTTGTACCTGCGCGACGTCGAGCTTTGGTGCGCCCCCGACGTCTGACCGAAGCGTTTCAAGAGCTATTAGACTTTGAAAGGTGTCAGGCTTTGATCCAGGTTTCTCGCGCACGCGTTGGTCGAACCGGAAAGTCGCTCACACTGTGCCTCTGAGCTCGAGCACTTAGGGTGCCAGCGTAGGCCTAGGGTACTAGTACGTCCCTGTCCGTTTATCACAGGATAAATGGGTTCTTTTAGCATACTCTGCCTTTCAGATAAGCAGGAGGGCCATCGCCTCGCCTTAGCGGAGTGACAATATGTGTGGTTGTTAAGTTAAAATCGTCTGTTGCCCTAAGTTGAATTGAGCGCAAAGTCACTGACTGACCTTGCAAGTTGCCAGTGGTACTACAGTAGTAACCGCTGTTGATAGTGCAGCTTCCATCCATGTCGCATTTATAGCGATCCTCAGCGGTTTTCTGAAACCCTCTTGCAAGTAACCTTAGGGTTGCGACGGTCAGTAATGCCAAGGTGGGACTTGCAGTGTTGACCGGCATACTGATTCCCTCATCCGACAAAGTGCGATCGTATCTCAGCTGAGATTCTCCCGTGACGATGTTTCTTGGTGGCAGAGTTCTTGACGATGAGCTTCTGGCATGCAAGAGCCTCAGAGTCCTACTAAGAGCTAGCCCAACATGCTCTCTCCCCAATGGCTTGTAACGCTTCAGTTGTGAAAACGGATCGAGAGTTGATCAGCTTCAGCACAGCTACGTATGTACGACAGCGGGGCATCAAGCGCTGTGCATTGCCTTTTGATGGCCATGGCGACGCCGACGTCCAGATTGCATCTGCCAGGTACAGTTTGATCAGCCTCTATCCCAGCTACATGCGCATACATGTCACCTATATGTCCCATAATCGTCCTGACCTCTCCTTTCCTCCCCTCCTCGTCGCCCGCAACGACCATCCCTGTCCCCCATCCGCCCCATGTCTCTCTGACCAGGCTCGCCGCCATCGTTTCGTACCAAGATAGCTCCTGCAGAATCTGGCTGTGACATCACAACAACGCGCCGATCAAGTCTCCCGCTGATTTCACACAGGACGAGAGCTCGATCTGACCGTATCCCCCGACACCAATCCGGCCTGTTCTCTACGACGATTCCTTCAACACAGACAGCCACCGTCTCCTTCCCCGACGATGGACACAGCTCCAACCTTGGGCCCCGCGACACGACCGCAATGCACCAGAATCATCACAGGACCGTCCTTGCTGTCTGCCTTGCCAAATCCTGAAGCTGCTTTCTCCCTCAGAGACACCCTCGTACATAACTTTGAGCTCGCATTGCGTCGCCAGGGCTCCTTGTCTGCCAGCGGAAAGATGTCCGAGCCCTTTCGACCCACCGTCCTCTCCTCCGATCTGCCGCAGCGGATAGCAGGGTCTTCTCTGCCCCGAGAGTCGAACATGGAGCAGCGGTCAGAGGAATGTGCTCAGCCACGAAAACCAGCTACGTGCGTAACCTAACCCAACATCTCATCTCCCGTCTCAAAACTCATTGGCCATCCAATCACTAGACCTTCCCTTTGCAACTCTTCTACGTCCCCCTTCACTTTATGCTCTCCAAATACCCCATCTTACGAATCTTACACGTCCTCCACGTATACCTCACCCATCATTCGTCCCTCGCCCACAACCAGGAGTCGATCCGGCTCACACGCGTCTACGTACACTTTTCCCATCAGCCCTTCTCCGACCCTTCGACATAACCCAGTTGTACTTCCAATTGGCCAAAAGGTGCCAAAATGGAGGGAGGCAATGTCATTCTCAGAGGTAGATGAACACCACGAAACACGTAGGTCATATTCACTCGAACGGCACAAACAACGCTGATGCGTTTCCAGGCCTTATGCAACAGACTGGCGCAGGGTTCACAAGGCCAACCCGTCGTACACCGATGGGTCCTCGTCCCATGCTGAGAACCTCCTCGAGCGGCTCTTCTGGAATGCTTGCCATTGGTCTAGGACTCGGCCTTCCAGTGGGAAGTCACATCACGACTCTCGAAGAGAAGTTGGACAGTGCAATTGCGGCCCTTGATAGCCGCGCGAATAGAGAGCGTCGCAGAGGAATCGGATTCAACCCGCAACCTCAACAGAGTCCAGTGCATTCACACCAGGAGGATGACTTTGATGCCGACTACCACCATTGGCAACATAGCGCTGACCGAAGCGCTGAGACAATAGGAGATAATGAGTCTCCACCGTTCAGTGGGGTTCTCCGGGAAGATGAACATTCGGATTCCTTTTACGACGACGACGAGCACTCAAGCTCCGTTTCTGGTACGCAGGACGGTGAGGACGGCGATGATGATCACGACGAATCAACACCGCCCACTTCCGCAGATGTATGCCCGGCTCCTCCTTATCCTGCTTCCCCGTCTCCCATCGACACGCATCTCTCACCCCTGCCTATATTGTCTCTTCGTATTCCTGTGCGACATCCTGCCCACCCTGTTAGCCCCAAATCTCCAATTGCATTACCGACTCTTACTGTGCTGATACCGAACCGTGGACTACCGTTGAACCCACTCCGGCCACTGGAAGCTGACCGTTCTATAGCAAATGACGAGTCGCTGTCTTTGGCAGAAGGTGGAGAGCGGTCTGCATTCGACTCTGACTCGGAAAGCGACAGCGAGGAGTGGACAGACGATAAACGCAAGGCTGGCCGCACATCATTTGTGAATGGCATCGGGAGAATAAGACGAGTCATCCGCTCAACTGTCTCTTTGGAGAGCGTCGCCAACCTCAAAGGGAGATTATCGCTCATCGGACCCAGCACATCGTTGACCTCTTCGCTAATCGAACCAGCGGTCACGTCCTCTCCGGAGAGTGTGGCCTCTCTGCGTGCACGTCAGATCACTACATCCTCTAGCATTTTTGGTTCTGGATTATACCATCAGCGTCCGTCGAAAACAGGAGGAACGTCTCTGAGCCCAATCCCAGCCACACCTATGGATTTGCTACCTCCCCACACATTGGAAGACGATGAAGCGGCTCTCGCCTCTCCTTGCTCGTTGCCAACGCCTGTCACGCCAGCCGTGGAACGTACAAAGTCATTTATACAGCACATGACTTATACCCCGGTCTCAGTCGTGGATCCTCCTCCTGTGCCGATGCTCCCGTCGTTCATGCTCCTCCAGCCGACGGTGAACGGCGTGACGCGGACTCTGCCTCCTAACCTACCTCTCCCTCCCACGCCCCTAGTCGAGATGGAGCTGTCGTTATCTGCGGTGCGGCGTCAGCCGAGACTGAGTTCCCTTGACATTGACGCGTGGAGAGCACAAGTGCAGACGGAGGAGGAGAATCACCGGCTGACTGTCGTTGATCCGGACGAAAGCATGGCACTGCTCGAGAGAAGCATAGCTAAGCTGGAGGCGTACGCGCCCAGCTTTGGGTCCGCCGGGAGTGCTAGTCCGCCTCAGCTCATCCGGGACTCTGACTCGAGCTTGCACGGCGATGACGAGGAAGAGGATGAGGTGTTGATGCTTGATGGAACCCGTGGTCAAGCTGGAACCGGCAGGACACCGCCACTCAAGGCTGCAATCTCTATAGATTCTGCTGGCACAGGGGAGACCAACGCGATGCTACTACCTTGCGTTGATGAAGCTCAGGCGCCTCCTCCTCTTCCTACTACTACTACGAGCGAAGTCATGAAGTCCACCAGCCGGGCAGTGAAGCCCCCTGTTCCGCCAAAGGGTCCGGATGTAGTAGTCCGGCTGCTGAAGCCGCCGTCCAAGGAGGCATCAGCGCTTGCACTCCCGAAGTTTGACTTTGAATCGCCCGGCCACCGTGTCCTTGATCTTCGTGGGACTGCTCTGCGCTCAGAGTCTCGCCTTGAGTCCCGTCTCGATTTTTACCCAGAGGACGTTCTTGAAGACGCAGCTGCTGACCAGGACGATGCTTTGGAATGCACCGAGAGACGAGGTCGAGCGGGGATTTTGCAAGCCGGTGATGAGAACGCCGAGGCGTTGAAGCATCCAACATGTCTTCCTCCTCAGGTCATCACCTGTTCCGACGAGTCTACGGTCTCTTTTGGCTCCGGCATGTCTTCCTTTGTGGACGTCTGCCCACAGAGTCAGAAGAAGAGGTCGCGGTCAAAGGTGCGCAAGCTTTTGGATCGGGTGAGAGACCGTACGGAGTCGATTCGGATCCCTGCGTTGCCTCCGTTCAATATCGCGCAGCACCTTACCACTAGGTCGGTCAACTAGTTTTTTTTTCCTGCGAGCACTCGTTGTTTTGTAATCATTATCGGTTTGTTCAGACCTGTTTGTTGCGAGGCTGTGTTGCTCGTTAGAAGCTCTGTTGTTCTTGTATTACGACGATGTAAACTCCTGGGTGTGTCTTTTGGGTCCGCGGGACATTCATTGTGCTATTTGCTCACATCATGATACTATCTTTATTCGCAATCTCTGTTGTTTTGTTCCAAGGACCCTAAAATCACCGTATTTGTGTATTAATGTTGTAGGTAACACACGTTCGCACTTTGCATGATTGTATCACGAATGCATTGACACGGTACATGTATCAACAACTCTCTAGATCTTCTCGTGACTAGCCTTCGTTCAGGCTAAATCCTACTAGGATCCTTGGCTTCCTCGTAGGATTATAACCAGTGGCAACGGGCGATGGGCAGATGGACGACTGCCGTCGAAATTCAGATGGCAAACTGAGCTTGACAACCACTGGCATCTCCGGATTCGTTTGTTGCAGAGCTGGTGTTCGCATCTTGCCAGAACTTGGAGTAGCCCATAAAAATCATACAGCACTCACTGTAGGGAGAAACTCTGTGCCATACAGATTTCCACTGGCATCCCATGAGACATCAGCTGCGCATCGAATCTTGATGATGTTTGAACACAGCCTGAGATTATAGGCATGTGCACGATACCGGCGGTGGCGCTACGGAACCATTCTCGCAGTGCAGACTATGGGAGTTGGCATCGACCAACTAGCGTCCGAGAGCCAAAATCATGGAATCAATCAGCGGTGACACGAGAATGCCGGCGGGGGCTTGAGATCTGTGGTCACCTCTGGAGTACGATGGCCTAAAGCAGGCCATGGGGGTGAATATGCATGAGAAGAGATGGCGTCACTCATACTAGGCAAATTGCTAAGTACCGTTTTGTGTAGTACAGTACATACTACCAAAGCCTGTAAACTGACTTTGTTTGATACTGATATTGGTACAGCGCCGGGCGTCGACTCGCTCCATCCGTGTATTCTGTTAGTGCGAATGTGGCATTTGAACGCGCTCGGAGTAGCTGGCGCTCCACGCTGTGCAGTGATAGACAGATCTTCTCAATGAATGAGGAAAGTGAAGGCGCATGTTTGCTGCACCGTATTGCACTGCATCTTTTGAAATTGGTGAACTCTGAGGCACAATGCATGTACGCGAAGTCAAATTATAACATTGTTGATACTACAGAGTAATCTAGGTCAACTTCATGTTCCCCTTGCACAACGGGGGTTCCTAGACGCACATATGTATCCTTGAGATCCATCGACCGAACATTGTCATGCTGAAAGGCCGGCCGTAGTGTCATCAATGAGTGCGCCTGTAGTGTCAGAGTCATAGGTAAGGTAGAAGAAAGACGCCTTCATCCCCAAAGACTTCTCGCTATCTATCTCAGTTTGGTGCACGAGTTCAAATCCAATCGAGCGATAGAACTCTACCTAGAGACAGTGTCATGATGTCAAGTCATTTGAGATCTCGACAAACTTACTGGACCTGCCATAACCGTGAGCCTACGTTCCCTGGGAACCTTCTGCTGCAATGCCTATGCATTGAAGTTCAGCAAGAAGGTCATTCGAATGCTTAGATGACATACTTTTGCCTTGACGACTTGAATCAACTCTGTGCCAATCCTGCGGCCTTTGTAGGCGTTGGCTACCCCGATCAGTTGGAGGTTCCACGAGTCCAGCTGCGCGGTAGCGTCGCCCAATGCTTCAGCGGCGAATTCGTCGAGGCGTGGCAAGAACTGCATGACAACAGTGGGACGCTCTTAGCGTTGTTCACATCTCCAAGAAATATTCATACACAGCTGTTCCACCAATGGGGCAATTTTGGATATTTGGCCTTGACTACCGAGAGGAAACGATCGTAAAATGCCTGCTGCTTGTCGCGAGGATTGCTGCCAAAGCCGTCTTGAACTGAGACTCATAGGTATTTTGGAAATGTTTTTACGTACGACTTTAGCACTTCTTCTTCAGGACCAAACCATACTGCCGCTCCCACGATATCCTGAGACGCAGTCTCGGCAACGTACACCTTCCCGGCCGCCAACCCGCATCGAATTTGCCATCGACACAGGTCTGGAGAAAATGTGTTGTCCCCACTCAAGAAAGAAGGCGCTATGGAAATAGGCTATCAGCTGCACCTCTTTTTAGAACGCAGAAGAGCTCACTTTCAAGAGGATCGTTGTTATAACCAAATGCATCAAGAATAGCTGCACATGCTCCCTCGATGTCCTTCTCTGTCGGCGGCGGCGCATTAGCAGTAATACCAACGGCAGAGCGAGTATGAGTAATCATCGTTGACGCACTAGAACACTCTTGCTGTAAAGGCCGTATCCTGACAAGCAATAAATCGGCAGTGTCTTTTGCCATAGGGTCAGAGACGGGAGCACAAGTGAAATGTCACCTAATAATTCGATGTCGCGCTCATTGTTTCTTATACCTGAAAGAGCCCCCAGCGGTATTGATCTGAAATGAAACATCAGAAGCTGACTAAAGTGGACACGCCATTATGACGGCGAGGCGCTTTGCGCTCAAGGGATGCCGTGAAGCAGCTCCTGGGGCGCCCGACTACTAGGACGACCTTTTCTTTTTGATGCTCCCAATCTAGCTAATCTGGTTTGCCGTGGGGTGAACGATAAGTCTAACACACGATGAAATGGGTTCTGCCACTATACCTGATCATGAGCAGCTGAGATGGTACAATTAGTGTGGGCAGTATTTGGTATGCACAACCGATAGCTCGAACTTGCGCTTAATTTGGTGAAGATGGCAGAATTCTTTCCAGAATCAAGACTGTTTAGACATTTCAAATGCACATCACCATTTACAATGGCTCGAGGCAGCTATACATCTGGGAGGGGTTTTTAGCGCCAGTCTAGTTGTGTCCAACTGAACCCATACCTGCTCGATTTACATCCTCTCCTCTTCAAGCCAAGAGGATTAAGGTACAATCCAAACGAATTGCATGACAAAGTTGCTTTCGTAGTGTCTCTGCACCGGAATTTACTTGCAGGCTTAGTAAGCATTCCAGCGCTACCGCCTTCCGAATGCGGTAGAGTTGTCCCTTGTGGCGCAGGTGACCGTAGAATAAGTACCGCAAATAAACTGTGTCAAGGATGTTAATGAGCAGTCAAGATGATGATAGCTGACGTACCAGCAGCAAAAGCCACACCAGAGGCTTGCATTATTGCCATGGTCTTCAGACCATCTTCGACCTCCGCAGCCCAGCGATTCGGAACGCGTCGGTATCACCAGGTCAAAACCCCTCGATTGCTTTCATCGACCAGCAAAAGCCTTGCGCCACGCAACAGTCGAAGCCGCGCCACGTCTCCGCCCAATTGTGTCGGCAGCAAACACTCATAATGCCACGCATGCAAGACGTCCCTCATACCAGGCGCATGTGGTGCATCTACATACACTTTGATGTAGTCCAACCCGCGCAATCCCTTCGCCGTCGAGCCACTTTTGCCGCCAGAGTCCATGTCTCGACCCTGACTCTGAGCAAAAACTTGCCCTAAAGATTGGTCGAGAGAAGCGCTGAAAAAGTTTGCACATTGGAAGGACAGCGCTACCGCCCCGATGTGCCCTGCGTCTCGTACGGAACACAGAAATTTCCAGAGAGATCGTATGGCGTCAGCGGTCCACGTAATCGTACCCGGGGAATCCTGATGGACGACTTTCGACGTGGGCCCGCTAGGCAATAATACGTCATAGAGGTCGAGGGAGGATGGTTCAGAGTGCCTGGTATAGTCTAGAACTGAAGCTGGAGTGCAGCCAGGAAAGGGAGGTGCACCTCGGACGGGGATGATCCACGCACAGCGCGAGTACGGATCCTGAAAGTAAGTGGGGAGTGTCTCCACGGTATGTAAGGATGTTGGTAGGAGCTGTGGTGAGTTGACCGTGGTATATGCCTTTGAATTTGTTTGTTTTCGTGGGAGTAATGGTACTTGCGCCATTTCTGACAGAGGCGCCATTGGCACGGTGTAAAGATGCGGCTATCCGAGCAACCAATCAGTAAACACAAGACGGACGCGACCATGTTGCGTACCTCAGGAATGAGGTCGTACAACGCTTGATAATCAAGTCGACGCCTTTTGCGAGGCGGGCTTGCAGCGCGCTCTTCCACTACGCCTTGACTCGCTTGATGCGCCGTTACAGGCGAACGAGAGTGTTTGGCTAATCCAGGGATAGACCAATTTCTAGATTCTCCATACGGCGAGACGTCCAGCCTATCATCCTTCTCAATCTTATGTGGCTCTTCTTGCTGAAGAGGGGTTGTCGGTGGGAAATTTAACGTGCTATATGGCATACTCTTGCCTGCGGTACCGTACAACTCCTCGTCTGTCGTTGTTCTCGTGATCTGGCGCTGTTGGCCGACGACGATAGAAGATTCTAACTCCTCGGTTATCGCAGGTGCACCCATGTCGTCGTCGTCCTGCTCTCCATACAACCGGGCAGTCTCGTCCCATTCCTCTTCTTCAGGCCCCAAAGCTACATTTTCCCTTTGGTCACGACTGTCCGCGTAGTCAACGGGAGTCAAAATTCGATCCACCGATCGTTCTTCCTCTTCTTCCTCTGGATTCAAGTTCAAGTGATGATTTGTATCCCGCCGCAAATTTGCTCCTGGAGCATCAATACTAAGCCGTAGTTCATGTGGACTATCTTCGTCTACTACCAAGCTGGTAAAGTCTTGTATTGGCGACGACGGCGCCGCATCCTTCATATGTTTGTCCTGACCTAAACCGATAAACTTCCAGCGAGGCCCAACCACGGCAGTCTTACGCCAACGATTGTCATTTGGGGTACGCGGTAAGCTTGTCATTGCGTGGATGCTCATGGCGCTGGTGACATCCTGGATAGGAGAAGAAGTTGGGATGGAGGGTATCGGCACGTCAAGAGTAACTCGAGGAGCAACGGGTTCATGCTGCACAGGAGGAGAAGAAAAGGGAGGTAGAGCATCGAGTCCAGGTATCACAAGAGATGCGGTGGCATCATGTTCCTGGTGAGTAACGTGGGGGAATAAGGGTTTCTCGACAATCGGTTCCATAGGTTCCAGCGAGGGAGACGGCCGAGGTCGAACTGATCGGGGAGATTTTGTAATGAGGCTTGGGGGAAGGATTCGTGCCATTGAGTCTGCAGGCGGGGATGCAGCCCGATACGCAGAAGGCTGCGAAGGGAGACTTTTATCCGGGGTAGCAGACGGGTAAGGGAAGAATATCCCATTCTGTTGTTGCTGATACGCGGACGGCTGGTGATCGCTATATGCAACAGACGGCGAACGCGAACGAGTAAAATCGAAAACGCTCTCCTGGTAGGAAGCCATCGATTCAGCTTCTCTTCCTGGCTCGGGGTACTCGCGCACTGGAGACTCAAACGATTCAAAGATCTTAGGACTCCCTGACGACCGCGGCTGCGCTTCAGGAACGACATGTGAGAATAGCGGGTTCTGAGTATAGAGGGATGTCATGTAATCTTGTACGTGCCAAGAAGGCGTATGTCTAATCGCACTCGGCTCCTGAGATTCTGTCCTAGGGTCCGAGACGTCTCGAGGTGGTTGAGCTGGAGGAGGTGAAGGTAAAGACACAGCACTAGCAAGCCTGGGGATGCTCTCCAAGCCCCGAGAGGGACGATCCGCGGCAGTAAATGGCCCATTGGACTGACGTGCTTCAATCCGAGCTAGCGATGTCTCTGAAGCTTTCTGGGATGTAGAGGAAAACGTGTTTGCGGACTTGCAAGCCAATCGATGTGATGATGGCTCTTCAGCTGACCACTCACTCGGTGGGTTGAATGCGGAGTGGTTTTTCGCTACAGATTCCTCAGGTTCGCTGTATGCGTCGAGATTCGAGAAGGAAGCATGTTCGACCAGAGCGCCTTCTGAGACTCGAAGCGCATTCGATACAGAAGACTCCACAAACGGCAGCGAGACCAGATTCGGCGGGACTTGCAAGTCGATAGAAGGAGGTGGGCTTTCTGCGGGCGCAGGAAAGAACGGCGTTGACTGAGCATCTGGTTGGTGCTGTCGTAGGAACGAAGAAAAGTCCTGAGTAGAGAAGCGTAAGAGAGAGTTCTTGTCTTTTGGGTCAATACCATGAACGGGTTCCTTGATGACTACGCCGTGCTGAAATTCCTCTAAGTCCTCTACATGGAAGATCTCTTCATCGACAGTCTTGGACGCGTCAAACTCAAGAATGTCTTGGTCAGGCGATGTGGTCTCGATGCGCGGTGCCTTGTGCGCATATTCGTATGCTATGCCTTTCGCTTCTACAACAAAGCGTCAGTCCGCATGGCTCTGGGAATACGGCAGACGACGTACGGAAGCAGACAAGGTCACTGTGAGAAGGCGGGTACACGTCGAGCCATCCATCTTCTACGCGCGCAAGTCTGAGTACGTCCCTTCCATGTCGGATGACCCTCTCTGTTTCGTCGTTGTGTTGGTCGCTGGTGAAGTAGTTGACGATGAGGGACATGTGCACCTCCGAGACACAGGCGGATGCGATGATGCTTGTTGCTCCGGCTCACTGAATCCGGCGGGCCGCAATCGTTCAAGCCTAAACCTGATTTCTTTTCACTAAAAAGGTGGCACCTCACGTTTTCTACTTCAAGTTGTTCACATAAAGGACTGTGTAGCACTTGTTCACGGCACTATTGTCTACTTATGTACCTTCTTGCGATGAAGCTGGTTGCACTGATCAAGCTGAGAGGGTTCGGGTGCAGTACCACCAGCGAAGAGCCTTTATCTAGGCGGATGCCGCGTGGCTCCTCATGGTTATCACAGCCAGTGAGCACGCGCGAGAGCACCTTACGCGATTAAGCATGCCAGCATATATACAGCCCAGCCTGCGCAGTCATCCACAACTCTCACCACCACCACCGCCACCACCATGGGAGCCACGCATTCCAAGTCTCAGCCGGCCATCGTCCCCAGCGAGCTCGACGAGAAGCATATCAACGCGATGAGCGCAGACCTCACTCACCTCCGCATCTCGTCGTCGACACCTGCCTCGAATGACGGCTCAGTCACGGCGAGCAACTTCTCTTCGTGGGAGGAGGAGATCTCTGCCAAGCCCCATGTCGAATTTGCCCGGTCGATTCTGAACCACACTGACCTCCGTTCGACCCTCAAGTCGCGCAAGGCTGTCATTAGTGACACGCACGTCTTCAACAACGAGCTCAAGTTCAAGACAGGGCCTATCACCAACCAGAAGAGCAGTGGACGATGCTGGCTGTTTGCCACTACCAACGTTCTCCGGTACAACATCATGAAAAGGTTCAACCTCGATGACTTCCAGCTGTCTCAGGTACGTGGGGATTCACGGACGGAGCGGCTACTCTCATCAGACGTTCAACCGCTGTTATCTCTCTGCAGGCGTACCTGTTCTTCTTTGACAAGCTGAACAAGTCCAACTACTATCTTGAACTCTCCATTGAACACTCCGACCTCCCCATCGACGACCGCCTCGTCGCTCACCTTGCCGGTGACCTCATTAGCGATGGCGGCCAGTGGGACATGGTTGTCAACCTCCTCGAGGTGTGTACGCTCTCAGTGCGTTTGCCCAGGATTCCACTAATCGCTGCTAGACCTACGGTGTCGTACCGCAAGCAATATACCCCGAATCTTTCCACTCTTCGGCGTCGAGCCCACTGAACTCCCTGCTAAAGACGAAGCTGCGCGAGCACGCCCTCGTCCTACGCTCCCTCGCCTCCTCCTTCCGTGCCTCTACGGGCAGCTCGGAGCTCACCTCGTCCCACCTCGCCGCTCTCCGCGCCAAGAAGGAGGAACTCATGAAGGAAGTGTATACGGTCATGAGCGCGATACTCGGTGTCCCTCCTCTGCCCGAGAACGGAGGAAAGGCGCCAAAGTTTGTATGGGAGTTCTATGACAAGGACGGTAAACCGGGCAGCTGGGAGGGTACACCGAAGGAATTCTACGAGATCGCCAAGGGCGACTACTCGGTAAGCGGGCTGCGCGTCCATACCGCATTAATCAATTACCTTTGTTCTGACATTGCAATAGCCTGCGGACTCGTTCTCGTTGATCCACGACCCGCGTAACGACTACGGCAAGCTCTACACTGTCGATAAACTCGGTAATTTGTGGGGCGGGCGACCTGTGCTTTGTAAGTTCATCCACCTCAACGAGTATAGCATCACGGCTAATTGCATTCAAATTGTTGTCAGACGTGAACACCGAGATCGACAACCTCAAGAACGCTGTGGTGAAGCTGATTAAAGCTGGTCAGCCCGTCTTCTTCGGATGTGACGTCGGTCAGTTCTCGGATCGCGACGAGGGTATCATGGACACAGCCCTCTACGATTACGAGGTATGTGTCAACTCACTCCTACTCCTGTACGCCTAAACTCACGGTTATGCAACGAATAGACCGCATTCGATATAACTCTCGGTCTTTCCAAAGCCGACCGCCTCCGCGTAGGTGAATCTTCCATGACACACGCCATGGTCATCTCTGGCGTCCACCTCGACTCAAACGGGAAACCTGTCCGGTACAAGGTCGAGAACTCGTGGGGGGAGGCCCCGGGCAACAAGGGGTATTTTGTTATGACGGATGCTTGGTTCGAACAGTGAGTTTCTATTTTCGGATTTGAAAGTGAGGATGTGCTGAACATCTGGGTTGTATAGGTTCGTGTACCAGGTAGTTGTACCCAAGGCTCTGGCACCAAAGGAGCTCGTCAAGGTGTACGAGGGGGATGAGAAGACCGTTCTGCCACCTTGGGACCCCATGGTAAGCTTTGCCGCTTTCGCTTGCGTGTCTGAAGTTGCTGAACTTGGATACAGGGCTCTTTGGCGTGAACTCGGGCGTGATTGGGACAGGTGGAGTGTTTAGCAGTAGGTCCATGTGTCTGTTTTGTACCTGTATATCTGTTGCGGCTAGGCTTACTCGCAAACCCAATCTGTACTCGGCGTTCGTGAATTGCTTTTTGCGAAGTTTGGAAGGGTTCAAAGTTATCCGCACAGGCTTGCTACCTGCTCAACAACTACTCATGTCAAGCAGTGGAGGCAAAGTTCGGTGGTCACAGTATGTAGGGGGGCACGGCCAGTAGGCGGAGTCTTGCATGACTGAGTGACTTCGTCTGCAGTGCCGCCGGTTTACAGCTGTCTTGTTTATCAGCTGTCCGCGTTTGAAAGTTTATCAACGTTCCCGGATGTCTCATGTTCCACCACATAGATACCGCTGTCGGCGCACTCCTGTCCCTCAGGTCTGGGAGTTCCATTCGCTCCTCTGGGTATTCAACAAGAAATGTGAGCAGTCTTCCGCTTGTTACAAGGAAACTGCCAGCACTGACAAAACGGATGACAGCAATTCCTATGGGAGGGTGCTCTTCAGGCCAACGGCAGCGTTGGTCGCTGGAATAAACGGATATGTGTGGGAGCCTTGAGTCAATCTGAATTGATGTCGAAAGTTGTTTTCCTCTGCAGCTACACTCAGAACCTGACAAGTCGTCACGATGAGCGTACCGAGGGCTTTGCCACCTTTATCTATGCATGGTCCTCGTTGTTAGTAGTCTACCGCCTATTGCAGCTGTGCAGCACTGACATGGCGGATGACAGGCAGGACTCCCAGCTACCCAGATATAGCGATTCTGATCGTGAGGCTAGTAGTTTCTACGACGATAGAGGGTTTGTTCGCCAGTCTGCCGAGGCAGCAGCAATCGCCAAGACAGCAAGTGCTGAGGAGCAAGCGGCAAAGCAGTGAGTGACAAGTCAGAGAGGCACTACGTGAAAAAACTTTGCCCTTACGATGCTTGGGGAATTTGACTCCTACTGGGGCTATTTTGAAGGCGGTGACCGAGTTACTACGGGGGTTAGCTCTTGAAGGTTCGAAAGGTGCGCCCACATCAAGTAGTAGAGATTTACTTATACTATGCCCTAGGTGTTCCGCTTGCTTTCAGAAGCTCGACGCTGTCCGGTAGCTCCACGTACTGGACACCCCGTAAGAAGCCTATTTTAACCCGCCGTTGCACAGAAGTACTGGGAAATGTTATTCAAGTTTGCACTTTGCGCATGTTGCTTCCCACCACCAACCCAGACGCTAACAACCTGCATATCATAGTAGACTCCCCAGCTCAATGCGTCTGGACGGATGCAAACAGACTCACGCGCCAACGACTCGGAAACAAGAGGCGCAGGTCAACTTTGTGGCGCAGGCGTCTACAGCTGGAATGACCTTCAAGTTAAAGCGCAGTAATTTACGAGCAACGACTCAGCCACACTACACTGTTGGCGGCTTTGAACTCACACGACCAGGTGCTGCCAAGCGAATCTCATACGGACGGAGTCCGCCTGGTACGCCGTGTCGAGCGCGGACCCGCCGACTAAGAGACTGCTTGCAGTGAGTCATGCTATCTGTAACGTTTGTGGTGGCTACGACTCCTCCAGCTGGCAGTGCGGAACCCTCGATGACTTGGTCTGCGGTGCCGGGTGTTCGTTTCGAAACTGGTGCTTACGCTCAAGCCATCTGTGATCGGGCCGCAGGTCGGAACCGACTCGAGCAAAATTGGTGAGTCACTGCATTGGGCTCGTACGACGGGCATCGCGCACTGTTAGCAAGGAAGAAATCAAACGTGTTGAACGTATTGCTAAGGTACCAAACTATGTCTCTTCCGAGTCGCGCACATACTGGCTACTGAGGAACTGTGAGTGGGGATGAGCAGTGACAATTATTGATCTTTGTTACTCGTGTCTAACTTAGTTCATCACAACTTGAACGCCCGAACATATATCGCCACCGGCGGCTAATGTTTTGGGTAGTACATAAAGCCGGCATGGCTTCCGTGGATCCCTCACCCTCTTCTCTCCTTTCCCTCATATTCTGCTGGCTTACTGCTGATATGCTACAAGTTTTTAGAACCTCTTTCGTCGGGCAGGTCATATACCACGCTTCCGGCCGTCGATTTTTACGCTACCCTGAAGAAAAGCCTGGTTATGTTCTCCCAGCTCGCTACTATACACCAGCCACCCAAAACTCGGGGAGCTCTACGCCGCATGGCGCCTTACGTCCGGCAATTCTAGAACGGGTGGAGGATAAAGAAAGCGAGCCGCCGCCATCCACGTCCTCGGTGGAGGCAGCGATAACGCTGCCTCCTGATGAATCTACTATGGGCCGGGAGTACCTCCACTCCCATGGGGACGTTGAGAAAGGCGCATTGGCGCACATCGGAAATCACGAGGACCACGAGTTGGTCGACTGGGATGGTCCAGACGACCCGGAGTCTCCTCTCAACGTAAGTGCTACCTCGCCCGCACACACTCTTAC
This sequence comes from Cytidiella melzeri, assembly GCA_022592445.1. Lineage (NCBI taxonomy): Eukaryota > Fungi > Basidiomycota > Agaricomycetes > Polyporales > Irpicaceae > Cytidiella > Cytidiella melzeri. The sequence goes on from JABYQR010000031.1 coordinate 118,295, forward strand.
CAGACTCATTCGTGTATGCTTTGACTTATCTCAGTGGTCTTACTGGAAGAAGATCAGCCTACTCGCCCAAATCTCCCTGCTCACCGTCGCCGTATACATCGGTGCTTCCATCTACGGCCCCGGCGTCGCAGATCTCTCAGAGAAATTCGGTGTCTCCGCCACCGCGGGCACTCTCGGCCTCACATTGTTCGTTATTGGGTACTCCGTTGGCCCGGTACGTCCCAGCCGCCCATTTCTTTTTTAGCCGCATCTGCCCTGCTCACGACGCCGCCGGATCTCATCTCACAGATGGTACTTGCACCCTTGAGTGAACTGCCGTTCATCGGTCGCATGCCCATCTACATATCGACCCTTTTCGTGTTTGTGGTCTTGCAAGTCCCGACAGCGCTCTCCAAATCCCTCGGCGCAGTCCTGCCTCTCAGATTCCTCGCTGGGTTCATCGGCTCCCCGATCCTTGCGACAGGCGGTGCTTCCCTCGCAGATTGTTCCAGGCCAGAGCAGTACGCTGCCTTCATCGGATTCTGGGGCGTCGCTGGGACGGGCGGGCCCGCTCTTGGGCCAGTCATAGGTGGGTTCGCCGCTCAGGCCAAAGGGTGGACTTGGACAATTTGGAGTTTACTGTGGTTGAGTGGCGCAGCGTTGGTTGTGCTGGCGTTGACCATGCCAGAGACGAGTGCACTGGCGTACGTTTTACTCCGTTCATCAACTCCCTTGGATTGATCCCTCGTCTGTTCCTGGCCGGCACAACAGCATCCTTTACCGTCGCGCGGATCGACTGAGACGAACTACTGGCAACCAGAATCTTCGCACTCAGGCTGAACGCGACGGGATCCATATATCGGTGGGAGACCTCGCTATGACCACCCTCGTGCGCCCGTTCATCCTCGGATTCTGTGAGCCTATGGTTTTTGCCTGGAACCTTTACTGTGCGCTGCTCTACGGTAAGCTTTGTGGTGGTCAATAGCCATGCGAAAAGCTAAAAATGTGTGCTAGGAATTTTATATTGCTGGATTGAGTCTTTTGGAGTTGTCTTCATTGAACAGCATGGCTTCAACCTTGGAGAGAACGGGCTGGCTTTCATTGTAAGTATCTCGTTGTGTTCACTATTCTTATTGTACTCATCTAATTGCCAAATTTCTCCTTCCATATTATTGCCCTTTGCTTTTATCTTTGTTCGCCCGGAATGCTAGTGTCTGCCGGTCGGGGGAACAATTGCGTACGCGATCTCGCTGCCTTTCATAAACCACTACTTGAGCCCCAAGTTTGCTGACGGCAGTACGTGTCCATCCTTTTTGTAATTAACCGCAGCCACTCAGCCTCAACTGCCTTAGCATTCACGCCAGAAGACCGTCTCCCCATCGCCATGCTTGGGGCTACTTTACTCCCCGTCTCCTTGTTTTGGTTTGGCTGGACGTCGTCTGCTTCCATTCACTGGATCTCCCCTGTGTTGGCCGCGACGTGTTGGTCGGTAGCAAACGTTATAATATTCCAGTCTGGGCTCAAGTGCGTCCTTCTCGAACAGCCATCTCCGAACACTAGAGAAACTGACTTTCCGTCTTGTTGCAGCTACCTGGTGGACTGCTATCCGCGCTACGTGGCATCGATCCTCGCCGGGAACACCCTTATGCGCTCGGCCGTGGGTGCCGCATTCCCTCTGTTTAGCAACGGTGCGGTACTACTCCGCCTACACCAAAGGGGGATACTGACTAGTCACTGCTTTGCTTCCCATATTCTGTAGCATTCTTCCACAACCTCGGTGTCGGCCCTGCTTGCAGCATTCTTGCTGGAATCACCGTAATTATGTGTCCCCTTCCATTTGTGCTGTACGTCACCGAAATCCTTTCTCAAGTACGTTAGATCTTGGCTTACTCGATAATCAAGGTACCGCTACGGTCCTCAGCTCCGCTCGTGGAGCAAGTACGCGGATTGATTCACAAAACCCCAAGTTTTCTCATACTCCTTGGAGTGCAGACTCTCAGTATTGTGGAGATGTACAAGCAAGGACTGCGGCTGAGGCGTTGTTCGCAAAGCTTGACCGGTCACATTCGTACACTATCACTACTACGCTCACGGTCCTTACAGAATGACATTCGTTTATCCCACCTGCCCTGCACCATCGCCACTCTTCAGCAAACAAAAAATCACTTCGTCCTAGTATGGACTGCCAAGTGTCTGGGCTTTACTGTCAGATTGCTCTTGATTGGCGACGCGACACACTTGAGCATTATGTGCGCTCTGGACCTCATAGTTGCGGAATAGGCTGAGCGGACAGCGTTTACTGAGTGTGCGCGGGTCGGTGTAGTGATCGAGATCGGAGACATAGTTCCCGTGAGGCTGTATGTCACATTTGTTAGCGCTGGAGCTCTGGCAAATCGGAAGCCCCAGCTTCTCATACTTAAAGCTAACATTACTCTTGCAGGTGCTGGTCGGTGAGTTCTCTCCAAAGCGCATACTTGTCCCTTCCGAGTCGCGTTGACTAATGGACTTTGCTGCAATGAGCACAGCCCAATTTCAGTATTTGCACTTACACTAGCCAGCCCTTCGATCGGGGTAATGTGAATGTACGTTATGCCTTCACAACAGAGGAAATCAAGTCTGAGACAGATGCCACCAGCTCCACAACGCAAGACAGAGCCCACCTGCACCAACATCGACCCTCCTCGCCCAATCTTATAGAAAACCCTGGATGTACTCTCTCATGCCAGGCACTGGCACATACATACTTCCCACTCGGCCATAGTATCCTAGACCCTTTCGGACCCTCAGGCTCCTCGTGAACCCAACTCTCCTCAGCACGACCATGGATGGCTTCGTCGGCTCGTCACGGTGTTCGTTGCAGTGCGCAGGGAAATCTCTCTTCGCACACGCCTTTACAACCCCTTGGTCTCCAATATTGGGTGAAAGGGCTGTGTCTTGGTCGCGGGTTTCAAGATGAGCATTGAATATTGAATATTGAACGTTGAACACTGATCGGCAACCTCTGCATGTTCCATACACCACTCAGACAACCCTCGGCACGAAACCATCGTCAAACACGCAGATTTTATACATTATCACTAGTGTATTCACGACACTCACATAATGACGACCATACGAAACAGTAAGCACCATCGGATACTCCATCATCTATCCCACGAAGAGTACGCTTCAGTACATCACAGAACACCAGGAGACCACAGGCAAGAGTTCCGAGCAAGGATAGCAGAGGACAGCAACACAGACAGCATTCGAGTTAGACCACAGTGGTAGAAAACACGGCAGTTCTTCAGTCGCCTAGATCGACAGCAGCTCCGATGGATATCTTGACCTTCTTTGACATGCGAATGTCTTGACTGTTTTGACCAGAGGCAGGAGTAGTTTCCTTCCGTTTAAGGTCATTCAGATACTCTTCTTCCTGAGAATCAGGTACAATTTGCGTCTCCGGTTGCGTCTGAGATTCATCCTGAGCTTGTCGCTGGTCAACAAGGACAGTAACGGTGTCATCTGTGAGTTCTGGTTCGTTCCTCTCCCTAAATCGAAAGCGGCTCGGTTTAGGTGCGACAGAACCTCGGAATTAACAACCTACATGTCAACGTCCGCATCGCGCAAGTCCTTGTGCCGCGCCGGCCTCTTGGGGTTCTACATTCTGAACGTCAGCAGTACAGCAACATCACATCAACTGTACAGACCAAGTCAGCCAATCCAAGAAGGCGTTTTTCTGCCTCAGAATTGGGATCGAAATAGTCTTTGTACTCTTGCGATGTTAGTGTGGAGCGGATGAAAACGTATCTCTGTTTCTGAGCAGTCTTCCGTCGCGGAGCTTTTTTCGTTGTTTTGGCTTTGGTCTTCTGCGGGCGTGTTTTAGTCTCTACTATCCCAAGGTCGGCCTGCCCCTGCGTTTCCAGCGCAATAAAGCCTACATATGATCAGTACAAAACATACGTAGTACACGAAGTGAACGAGAAGAGAACCTTCTGCTTCTAGACGCTTGAATAGCTGTCCAGCTACGAGCGATTCGCATGCTACCAAAATGTTAAAAAGTTGTTCTCAATGAAGGACTAAGACACACCTATGAACTTCACGAAAGACGACAGCGTCTCAGGCCCTAGTTCCTCGCATATTTTGATGGCTCTCCTGCATACATTGTCAAGCCCTCTTATGCGAATAAGTTTCTCGATTGCTACACACCTGAATAGAGCGAGATCTCGGAACTTCTCCATCATCCGTGGGTGCAGGTTGTGGACCATGATAAGATCCCAGTTTTGATCAGCGCGAACACGGCAGTCGAAGCATATAAACTGGTCTGGCATGTTTTCTGCCCTGGCAGAATGATATCCCATGCACCTACCGACAACAGATCAACAATTGGCCATTGACTGGATGCACAAGCGAAATACCAAATATGAAGCCATCTGTTGCATCCGTCGCAGCTAACGATGTCGCAGTCCTCGATCTAATGACACACTTAGACGGCGACAAGTCGAACAAAAAGAATAAACTCACCATCACTCCGCATTCACAATCTATGGGCGTGTCAGAGCCCTCTTCAGGCGCCATGCTAGACTGCATTTGAGACACCGATAAACTTCTATGCCGCAATTGCGCTCCCTCGGCGGAGAAAGATTGGATAGGGTCATCTTGACTATCAGTATATTGCTGGACTTGGGTCTCCATGTCTTTCAGCTCCCGTTAGTCATGTATAGGAAACATAAAGTGGTGTGATACATACCCAGCATACCGGCATCCCTATCTTGTGTTGCCTCGCGGCGGGCAACCACAACCTTCGTCAGAGTCTGTGTGTCAATTGTCTCTGCCTCTGGAGCTGAAGAGTCAAAGGTTGGTGGCAAAAGAGGCTGGCGACGTGATTCAACCGCAGTAGGTTGAGAAAGAGATATAGAACACAAGCGGCGATCACCTGGCGGAGTAGTAGGAGACGGTGAAGAGACGGGCGAGCTGGAAGGCAGCCTAGATGAAACGAGTGGGGTTTGCTCAACTTGCTGAGTCTGCGTCAGATCCCCCGAATTGGAAACAGGCAAGTGCTGACATGAAGACTAAGTATCACGCACCAGTCTTAGGAAAGATAATCCACGTACCAGTTGTCCCACGTGGCGTGGTACATTCTCCTTCACGCCTTCGAAAAGAGCTTCAGCCGCGACCGACGGTTGCTGGGATTGCACCTGTGATGCTGACAGGGGTGCGATGTTACCGTCGGCGTCGCGGATCCCTATTGGACCGACAAACTCCAAGCCATTATCCCCAACTCTCCATACTGCCGCGGCATTTTCACCTGTAAAACATCACTGATCGGCGCACGTTGCTGGCAAAGCTAACTTACCTTCATCGTCTTCACCTTCGGCATCTACATCGTTGAGGCCTTCCTCGGCATCCCAGATGACTCGCCTGTCCATTGCATCTTGTCGCTGAGCCTCAGTTTGGTGCAGACGCAAAGCAGCCTCTTCAGCAGGAGTGAGCGTCGGGGCACCAAGGTTCTGACCCGCTGTTGTGCCCAAGAACGGAGCATCGTTGTCCTCCGCAGATGGTAGATACGCCGAGACAGACGTCACGCGAAGATCTACAGCATGCCAGCCTGTTTGCACCTGTCCGACGCTGCACTTCTCTGGTACCTCTCCTTGATCATGTGTACTGAAAAACCACTTATCCTTCTGTGAGTCGCCGGCACGGAAGTACGGAGGTTCATAATCGTCGGGAGTATGATCGTGATAGTACAGCTTGAAGGTGGCATAGCGTCGCCCTGATCAATCGTGAACCATTCAGCTTCGTAACATGAAGAAAGGACACTGACTTGGTAGAGCGTCCATCTGTGTCGTGGCTTGTATCAAGTTCTTGATCAACGCCTGCATACAGTTCAGACCCCGGCAGACAGTAGCAGGTTGGAGTACATACTTTGAGGCTACGCTTTACCTCACCCAGCGTAGGCACTCTCCCTCTCTTCGTGGCGTTAGATACGGGATCCGATCGTTTCGCATCTCCTGCGAGAGAAAGTTTCATAAGATCGTCACCTAGCGACATGACAGGTACAGAGATGTCTGTTCCCGGAATATTGTAGTACTGAGAAGACAGTGAGTGGGTGTCATCGATCCGTGTACGTTGACGTACTCGAAAATTGAAAGTGTATGCTTCTACAATGCTGTAAACATAAAAATGAGGAGGGGCCTCGTATATGCGCATATATTGGGCAATACTTGTTTGGATCATCATTGTCCTAAATGTAATGCACATTGAACTCATCTAAACACGACGATATAGAAGCCAGACTCACCAGATATATGGCAAAAATGAAGCTGCGAAGGTACTGCTTCTGCAGTGCGTCAAATATTCCATTTTCCTGCACCACAATGTGTGAGTCTCAGCGAGAATTCACTTGGATCATGCACATACTAGGTAATCTAGCAATTTGTCGGCTTCCTCTGTGTAGCCCCGAGAGACAGTCATGATCTTGAAGCCGCTGACGTTGCGCTTCGAGCTATCGCTGGCAAAGGATCCACTGAAAGAGGGAGCAGAAGACTGGCTCTCGGCGTTGGATGAAGTTAGATAGCCTGTATGCGGAGATCTTAATGACTGTCGAAGCAACCAAGGGCCAACGTACTCTCGGAGAAATTATCAGAGGGTAGCAAATTTCTTGCGTAAATAGGTTGAGCTATCATTAACACATACATGATTTCGTTGCTAGCTCACCTGAGGTAAGTGATGCACCCCAGCCCAGCACGAAGGAGCGTCTGTATAGACTGTAGGCTTTGCTGTGCCGTCAATACCTCCTACACGCAGTTTTCAGTACAACCCTTCACTTCCTAATTAATATGAATCAAACATGGGTCTGATCTGTTCTTGACTCTTGAGCTTGCATTGCTCGAGCTGAAGTGGGATATTTGTGAGAGGACAACGACGCGAAATCTCAGGCTGGGATTTGGTCGCGTCTTGTGCGATTTTGATCTCCGCTCTAACTCCGATAACGCGTTGAAGCACGTGTGCGCGTCCTCTCATGATTCATCATCTGCCCGGAAAGCAGTCAACAGCCTATGCCATGGCAATCTTCGGTCTTTGGGTTCGCAGATTTTAGCTTTGGGGAACAATTTGCTGTGCTTACTCCAGTGCAGGTTATCAACAAAGCCGGAGGGCTAGTATACCAGAAGAACTGTGGAGGTTACATCAATCAATAATATTGAGCTCGAGAACCCAGCTAATGCAGTCTGTACAGACGGCCTCCCTGGGCTCACATCAAACGAGTACCTAGTTCTAGCTGGTACCCTTCACGGCATCCATGCTATCACAAGCCGTTTGTCTCCTATAGGCTCAAGTTCCGGTGCACAGACCATCGAAGGCGAATCTTTCAAAATGACCATCCTCCTCACCGCGACAGGTAAGTAGTACTGCGCACAATCAGCAGATTGTCTGCTAATAGCACCCATCACTGCTTTAGGTACTAAATTTGTGCTCCTAACCTCGCCGATAGAGCCTACCGCGGACTCGATCTTAGCAAAGGTATACGAGATATACTCGGATGCGGTCATGAAGAATCCTTTCCACACGCCAGAAATGCCCATCCGCTCAGAAGGGTTCGACTCTCGCATTACTGCTCTCATCGGATAGGCGGTATCCTAACGAAATTAGCATGTCCCCACCGAACTACACCTGACTGTGCATTCACCAGACCACGGATTCCAGATACAATAACCGCCGACGAATAAATTACGCATTTCTACTTGTCGCATACTGCTACCAATTAGGGTCTCGCTGATCAGGTTGCATCGAGGTGAGGTTCCACGGCTACTAAGTGACATACATTGAGAAAACATGCGAGTCTAGACAGCACAAACCACTCACCAGTTCGTCATGAGCTCTCTTCGAAGTTAATCGAGCCTTTGCTGAGTAATCAGGTCCAAGACCAAGATACTCGCACATGAAAACACGAAGGATTAGGTTCCATCGGCGCATAGTATAGATATCCAAAGCCGAGGCATCATCCTACGTACGAATTATGGGTCTTGGAAACATGCTCACAACAATCAAGAACCAACTGACCTTCAACGTGTGCCAGACCCTTGGGAAAGGAGTCGCGATGATGTGCAGAATATCGACTCCCATCTTTAAGAATGGCAAGTGGTCATCCTCGACCCCGCCATAATTGTGATCATGGCTTCCTCGTGCCAAAAACCAGCTGCTCCATCTCTGGCCGTCATCGTTGCCGTATGCGAAGGCGCCGCTATCGCCCAGCCTTTTCTCTACGCTGACCATCTTGTCGAAGAGCCATGCTGTGTTGGTAAAGGACGACCGGATGAGAGGATGAGGTGCGCCCAGCAGATCAAGGAGTATAAGATGCTCGATGGTAGATAACTCTGTCTCCCAGCCAGAGGTGACTAACCTCCGTTTTGAATTGGGAGTGATGTAGGTTGAGGACCATGTTTGTGCCAAGTTTCTGGACATGATGAATATTTACTCATTCGCCGTCAGAAGTGCACTAAATACCTGGCCCCGTATATGGAATCAGTCGCCGTCCAGTCCTTGAAAGCCTCTTCACCGTCGAAAAACACCAGCTGCAAGGTCGTATCCACCAGATCTTCATCCTCGTCGTCCATATCGTCGTCTTCATCAGCCAATCGCGCCATTCGATACTCCAATCGGGTGTTCAACGCCTCCGCCAGATCCAACATGAAGGCGCAAGGTGCAGCAGAGTCAGTCGCGCCTACAAACTACTACTGTCGGCTTCAATCTCAATGATGGACAAAGCTCGATGAGTGACACACCTGGTTCGCCGGATAGCTCGAGAAGTATTTGCTATCAAAGTGCGCCGAAAGAATGACTCTCCTCGAGGCTTCGGGGTCTTTGGTAGCGATAATGTTCGCCATCCGTTTGATGCCATACGGTGTGCTGGCGTTGAACGAGTCAGTTTCGATATGCCAGTTCAGCGCCTTGAGTGAGGAAATGATGTATTCCCGTACGAAAGTATTGTTCGCGGTATCAGGGGCCCTGGGGATGAGTATTTTGGAAAGATGAGAGGAGGGGTTGTATGGATCGATGTTGCGCACTGGGTCCGGACTGGCGATGAGAGAAGCTATGGCGTCCTGCGATAGGTGCTTAAAGTCTCGCTGGCCTAGTCGAGAAGCCTGCTGTGAGGGTAACGGCAAGGAGAGAAACAGGCACAGCATGAGCAGATACGCTGCCCAGCTGTGCATGGTCCGTTGACCACGCCATGTCAGAGGATGACTAGCAGTCTGACAGACCATCGTTGTCGCTGTGACGTTCGTCGCCGGCCTCAGGATTGTCAATGAATAACTCCGCACGTGATAGCTGATGGTACTTTTCCAGGAGCGCTACCAAGTGCCTCGACCCGACCTCGTTAGAGCACAGTCACGGTCAAACTCCGTCCTCACCCTCCCTCTTTCTTTCCCACTGACTACCACGACGATGGCTTTCTCTGGGGCTCTGGTACGTGGCAGCTGCGTCTTCTCCTTCTCTTTGTTGACCATTTTCTATGCTGTAGACGTTGACCGACCTCAATGATTTCATCACACCTTCACAAGCTTGCATCAAACCCGTAGAGCAGACGAATGCTCCAGCCAAGCATCAAGATGAGGGGCTAGCTTCAGTAAGCTACCTACACGCATTTCTGAGGTTACGCGTCTAACCTTTTGTTTAGACAGAAATACGAGTAGATTCCGCAGGTGCATACTATGAAGTGTCAACGGATGGTCTGAAATCACAAACTGGAGCACAACAGAAGCTGCAGACAGCAGATATCAGCTTGAATGATTGCCTTGCTTGCAGGTGCGTGTATTTATGCCAAGTGCCTCCCAAGGGGACATGTATTGAACGGCGGATTAGCGGTTGCATTACCTCCGCAGAGTCTGTACTCATCAGCATGCAGTCTCATACCGAGGTGCTCAATTTTCTCGCGAACAACCCTGAGGACATCTGCGTCTCACACAAAATTCCGGTACTGTCTATAGCCCCTCAAAGTCTTGCGTCCCTCGCTGCTTCCATATCCTCCTCCTCGAGCACCCCTGCTCCACTACCATTGCACCGGATCCTACGCAGGGTCGAAGCTTTCTGCAAGAAGATACTAGGCTTTGAGCATGTCTTTGACACTACCTTTGCTCGTCACCTCGCTCTGCAAGAACATGTGCGAGAGTTTCGCGAACGCAAGAGCGCACAGGGTCAGCTGCCGATGCTCGCGAGTGCATGTCCTGGATGGGTATGCTACGCAGAGAAGACACACTCGGAAATGCTGCCATTCATCAGTCGCACGAAGAGCCCTCAGCAGGTTATGGGCACATTGGTGAAAGAATGGATGGCGTCGAAATGGCATCGAAGGTACGCATGTGATTGGTCGCTCCCCTATTGGCTGTCAATACTGCTAAAGTTGGTATCGTCCTAGTCCGAGTCAGATCTACCACGTCACTGTCATGCCGTGCTACGACAAGAAACTTGAGGCCTCGAGGCAAGATTTCTACAACGACGTCTACTCCACGCGGGACGTGGACTGTGTGATCACGACAGGCGAGCTCGAACTCATGATGCGCGAGAAGAACTGGGACCTATCGATTGCCGTCGAAGGTGAAACCGATACAGATGAACATGTCTCGCAAGTCCATCCTGTTACCCCCGAGGGCGACGATATCCATCTCCCCGAGCTAATCAACCATCCAGGCACAAGCTCTGGATCCTACCTGCACTCTCTCATCAGAACCGTCGTGCAGGACCATCCGCGTGCTCTCGATCTGAGCGTGCGCAGCGTGCGTTCGTCGGATTACGAAGAATACACCTTGAGCGATCGATCTTCGGGTGAGGTTGTCTTCAAGGGGGCTAAGTGTTACGGGTTCCGGAACTTGCAAAACCTCGTGCGCAAGGTGGGCCGGGATGCGGGAGTGCAGGTCGGACGCGGTGCGGCGGGGAGGTTGGATGCTATGCGGGGGCGGGCCGTCAAGGCAAGGAAAGGTGAAGGTCGCGGAGGCTCGGTGGACAAGACGTATGACTACGTCGAGGTCATGGCCTGCCCCGGTGGATGCGTTAATGGTGGTGGTCAACTCCGGCCGGCTGCGAAAGCTCAGAGGACGATGACGGACGAGGAAGGTTTCAAGAGGGATTGGGAGTCATCTGGGGTGAAGCTTGATGGAGAGGAAATTGGCAACGTCCAAGGCCAATCGGGAAAGTGGGGTGACAAGGAGTGGACGAAGAAGGTGGAGGTCGTTTACTGGCATGAACTTCCTACTCCGCCTCCGTCTCCCACACCCGAGGGAGACGGTGATTCCGAGATACTGCTGAGCCACCTCGTGGATGCGAAGCATCAGGTGGCCGATGAATTCGCTATGCGTGTTCTTACAGAGACGTGCCAGCCAGCCGGAGATGAGAGCGTTGTGTCATGGACCGATAGCATGGATGAGGCGGCGGAGACAAGACGTCGGGCTCTTTTCAGGACACAGTATCGCGCGGTGGAAAGCGAGGTCATTGGATTGGCTGTAAAGTGGTAACATGAGTGCCAGTTTCGGTGTATGTTGCTTTGGGAGACAGACAGGATAGATTAGCATAGTATGTGTATTTATTCTGATTAGATAATCTAATATGGTTTGAAAGGAAGAAATACATGGCAGATGCGTGGAATAGATAGGACGTGTGAAAATGAGGGAGATCAACCAGGATACAAGTGGTGTAGGTAGCCATAGTAGGGAATAATGCCGGATTATGGATAGGTGAATTAAATTACGATCGGCGACGCGAAGCTGGTTATCGTCGGCGAGCCATGCCACCGCGTTGGTCGTACCAGAATGGCTTGCATGAGTCGCAGAACTCGGACCTTACGGCCACAATCTTCTCTGAGGCGTCGGGGCCGAGGAACTGCGTTGACCACAGCCTGAGCACTTCTGCTGCTGAGGAACGACGACTGCCGTACTCACCTTTTCATGAAAGTCACAGTCAGAGCAGGGTAGGCGATGTCTTTGCGAGTGGACACAGGACGCTTTGCCGCAGTCAATCTTGCGCAGTTGTTTGGTCTGAGGGGACGAGCGTTCATCATGGCGAGGAAGGGAAAGGTTAATTTTGAAACTACTCACAATGACATAGTGCTGCAAGCGCAACGGATTGACGTCAAATCAGCGAGAGTCAAGAGGCAGGGAGAGCGACGCACCCCGCATGCATACTGCATGCCCTCGCTGGTAGTCGGTCAGTGATAGTAGAGATGAGAGACTGGCAAGGCTCACGTTTCCAGATTGCACATACTGGGGTCGTTGCGAGAGATGGATGGGGTAGGTTGACAAAGACGGAGGTCGGGACAGGGGCCAAGTTGGGGGGTCGATCAGCCGTAGGAGTGAGCAAAGGCTTTATAGGCGAGCGGACAAAGACAGAAGAAATGACGACCCGCCGGTGAAAGTGTAGTGTCACGTGCGTTATACTGGCCTTTGATAAGAAATCAGCGGGCAATTCAAGGCGGCCAGCGATGGGGCGATACCGGAACCAGGATGGGTGCAAGACTAGCTGCAGATTCTTCGGGTTTGAGGCCCAAGTATTTGCGCGTAACAGTGTTCTGGCACAAGGATGTAGGAATGCCAGAGGAGTATGCCCAACAACAGCTGGCCATCCTTTGTTACCCGGCACGCAAAGTAATGTCCAGACAAGCCCCCAATGGGACCTTGCGCACCCCGGGGCTGCTCGACGGCTTCGGACGACGGAACTCGGATGGCGTTCAATATCGATTAGATCAATGCTATGTTACATAATCGCCATCACAAGCAACCTCAGCTCCGCGCGGGGGAGTCTCAATCGGAGATGACATGCCCTGCCGTACGCTGATTGGCGCACCTCGCGCCGCCCACGTCCCGCGCAGCGATGTCTTCATCCTCCACCACGACACCGACAACTCGCTCCAGGACACTGCTCTTTTTGTCGTTCAGGGACTCCCGCGCAAGCTCATCTCGCTTTCGCCGCTCCCGTATCGCGCAGCACTATCAAGACACGCTAGGCGAAGACGAGGAGGACCGTCTCATCAATCCCGATGCGGCTCACGTTGCAATAGACGCAGACTTGCCCCCGCAGTGGTAGGTGTCCGTGGCTCACCAGTATTTGGTGCACTAATGTTGACGCGACGCTGGTCCTAGGGCCCACCTTGCAACTCAAGTAGAGGACATCCTGGTTGGTACTCAGGCGAAAAGTAAGTCCGCTTACTCGTTATACCCTCAGAACTTCGCCGAATTGAACTCATTCAAGTCCGCCTCGGCTACTGTAGTGACTTCTCTCGACAAACTACACGCCAAGCACGCCCTGCCTGGTTTTGCGGACCGCTCGGCAGAGGAGAGGGAGATCGAGGTAGCCACGAATGAAGTGACAAAGGTGCGCGACCTGCCCGCCATGTGCTAGACTGTACTAGGCCGACAGCTAGATTCATTGTCACAGGATTTCCGCAGGTGCCATGGCCTTATACAGCAGATTGGCTTGTCACCAGACCATGCCTTCCCTCCCTCTCAGTCGCAGCATCAGGCATTGGCAGCGAAGAACGTCCAGAGAGGTCTCGCTGCAAAGGTCCAGGAACTCAGTTCTACCTTCCGGAAGAAGCAGCGCGTCTACATGGAAAGTCAGTACTGTATCTTGGACTCCAACTCATTGGCTGCCAATTGAAAGCGATGGTGGATACGTGGACGCTAACAATTCTGTCTTATTAAGAACTGCAAGGTCATGCGATCAAGAATCAGGACTTACTTATAGCATCGGGCGCCATATCCTCTCGCGGTTCTGAAGGCCTGTCTGCCGTTGATGACGATGTTGAAGCCGCTGTATGTCGAACAGCTCAAATCGGTTCTTCTTCGGATTATTGTGCTGACCTCGACGCACTATTTCCCAGTCACGAAGTGGTGCGCTCACCCAGGATTTGCTGGCACCTGATGTGGATCTGCATAGGCGGGATCGGGAATTGAATGAGATTGCAAAGTCCATCGCTCAGCTGGCCGAGTTATTCAAGGACCTTTCGGTGCTAGTCATTGACCAGGGCACGCTGCTTGATAGCGTCGAGTACAATATTGAACAGACTGCGGTTCACATGTCGGACGCGGTAAAGGAGCTTGATATGGCAACGCAGTGCGTCTTCGTTGCCATTGGCGAACTGTCGCTCTCTTTGCTGATCATTTCCTCCTTTCCGACAGATATCAAAGGAATACGGGTAGACGGAATTGCATCTTCCTCCTGATACTCGTCATCATTCTCCTTATTCTTGTACTGATATTCAAGCCAAAACGACACCATTCTGCCTCTCCTGTCGACCAACATCCGTCAAACACATCTCTACCTGACATTATCTCGACTTCGCTATCAGAGTCTACGACGCTAATACGACGACGGCCTTCGGGATGAGACAGGCTTCATTGTGTCCTATTTATTATGCAGGAACATACTTGTATTTTAATCTTAATTGTTTAGCTTGGATAGAGTCGTATACATATCTACCTACGTTATTTCGGAGGCGCCACTCGAGTACGGAATTTGTGATCTGGGCATAGCATGATCGGTTGTCATTGATCTATAGAGTAAAATGACGCTAAGCGGCTGCTGTTCCTGCTTTATCTGTAACACTGTGCTCTATAGCTCGTCGTCAATACCCTCGTTGGTCTATGCATCCTGGTTGGACCTCGTAGCAGCACTATACACGGCTTGCTCACCAACAATTCATCCGCCGTTACCCACTCGAGAGAGACACTGACCCGCCATCCTTGGCACTGCTTTTTTCCCATTCCGAGAGACATTAGTTTTAGTCTGCCAGCACTACCTTCAATGGCCTCACACTACCCTCAAGAGGACCACGAAAGACAAGCGACAGGCCAGCTCTCACCTACAGGCTCGACCCACTCCGACTCGCCACTCAACCAGCATATGCCATCGCCTCCAACACTCTCGTATCCACCGACGATGCCCCGCGCCCAGTCGAGCCCTGTGGTGACGACGGGCAGTAGCAGCAGCAGCAGAAAAAGCAGGCACGTCCGTTTGGAGACCAACGATCGCAACGAGCGTCCACCGGGGTGCGACTCTGACCGGTCAAAGTCGATGCCTAACCCTCCGCCGTTCCACACGTCGGAGAGCAGGAGCGGCAGCTGGGATATGCTGGCTGGGATCAGGAAGTGGGAGCAGTCGTACGAAGAGTTTGACACGCGGAACGCGAGCGCGGCGCATTTGCAGTTCGCGTCTGGGGATATGCCTCAGAACAAGGCGAGTATTTTGGTTTTATTGTCAATGTTGAATTTCATGTTTTGACCGCTGCAATTTGCGCTCTTTTGGTGTTGCAGTTTGCCAAGTTTTACAACTATCTGCTGAACGTGTCGATTGTGACCCGCTGGTTTTTGTTCATTGTGCCCGTGATGGGAATCATCTGGATTCCTGGAATTGTAGGGCTCACGACAGTTCCTACAGCCACTATTTGGGGCGTAAAACTTGTGTGGTGGAGCATTTGGCTGACTGTTGTCTGGGGTGGCAAGTACACTTTATTTTCTGTGTGTTCTGTCGAAATAATCTAAGTCGTTCATGGACGCGTATCAGGATGGTGGGGATCGTTGGCAATATCGTAAGTAACTCGTTGATACACCAGTCAAGGCATGAATAATGGACAAGACCATACTTCCTGTAGCATGATGCTTCCCCGCTTGGCGCGTATGACCTTGGGCTTGGTTGCAGTCGGCGCGCGCCGCTACATCGACTGGCTCGAGGTCCTGTACCGATATGTCGCGCTCGCCGGTTGGACGCTAGTCGTTTGGATTTCCTACCAGCCCTTGATTCTCACTCGACAAGAAAGCAACGCGTCCACTGGGAGCAAAGACGTCGTCAACCTTCTCTCGAAGCTCTTCTTTGCCATCTTCATATGCGCCGTTGTCCTGCTAGCTGAGAAGTTTGCTATCCAATGGATTGCTGGCAAGTTCCACGAGAGATCCTACGCCGGTACGCCCTCTCTCTCTCCCTCTCCCTCTGTGCCATGTGGGCAACTTGCGCTCGTACTCACGCGTCATGAACACAGAGCGCATTGCCCAACAAAGAATCGCGTTGAACGTTCTAGCAAACCTGTATCGCCACTCGTCAGACATACCCGGCCGTTCGGATACCCTCAAAGACGGCCCCGCTGACAAGCGCACGACGATGGATCCAAGAAAATTCTTCAAAAGGGCGCTGAAAGGTGTGAGGGTGGTGGCTACCACCACGACGACCGCTCTTGGGACGGTCGCGTCGGAAATCGCAGGTAGCTCTGTATTACAGCCCAACTCTCCACAAGCCAAAGTTCAGACTGCTCTGGAGTCGGCGAACAAGTCGCGTCTAGTATGTTTGATACTCTTTATTCATTTGTGTTTATGGTGAATGCTGATTGATCCGCGACAGCTGGCCCGCCGTCTTTATTACTCGTTCGCCAAACCGCATGCGGAGTACTTGGTAGTTCAGGACATCGCTCGTTATTTCCCTACCATGGAGGACGCAGAAATTGCGTTTACGATCTTTGACAAGGACATGAACGGCGATGTCACGCGGGATGAGATGGAATTGGCATGCATGTAAGCGACTGTTGCAGTGCAAGTCAACCCAGCTGCTCACCCAGTTTATCTCACCACAGGGAAATCCACCGTGAACAGCTATCTATCGAACACTCGATGCAGGACCTGGACAGCGCTGTAGGCAGGTTGGACAATATTCTGATGAGCGTATATGTCGTTGTCGCAGTGCTTATTATCGCAGTAGCCCTTGTGAGTACTCCATGTGATAGAGAGGTCGCTATTACTTTCTAATACCTCTTGGCACCAGGAAGCGCAATTGGTCACTCTCATCACCGGCGCTGGCAGTTTGTTCCTCGGTACGTAACAGTCCTGACAACTGTGTCATCATGTTTTATAAGATCTACTCACCACGCATAACAGGTCTAAGTTGGCTCATTGGCGGTTCTCTGGCAGAAGTCCTCACTTCGATCATCTTTCTATTCGTGAAACATCCTTACGACGTCGGTGACCGCGTCTCCATCGACAGTCTCACGTACACAGTCAAAGAAATCAGACTGCTCAGTACGATCTTCTTGGACTCTAGCTCTTGCTATGTGCAATCACCAAATGTCGTGCTGAGCACAAAGGTGAGAGCTCGCTGCTTGCGCTGATAGATTTGCAGCTGACTCTGTTCCAATTTTTCTATCCGATTGAAGAACATTGAGAATATGCGGCGCAGTCCTCAGGTGATAACCATTCGCTGCTCTGTGATCAACGAATGGATTTGATTTGACACATTGTCTAGATGTCGGAGCCCTTTACTTTTGACGTGGTGTGTGACTTTGATCACTAAATGCCCCGGACATGAGCTGATCATTATTGTCGCCCAGTCCTTCTCTACTAGCTTTGAACAAATCGAGAGGCTCCGCGAACTGATGATTTCGTTCTTGAACTCCGAGAGACGCGACTTCCTGCCGCAATTCGATGTTTTCGTAGTCGGTTCGTCTTTCTCTTTTTTTTTCCCGGCTCGCTTAACTATTTCTCGCTCATTCTCTCAATCCGCGCACGCTGTCATAGATATTCCTGGACAAGAAAAGATGACACTCAAAGCGGACATCAAGTACAAGAGCAACTGGCAACAAGGCGCTTTGAAAAGTACTACATACCTTTCTCCTTCCTTTTATTACTGTTCTCCCTCGTATACTCACGAAAGCATTTTCGCAGCAAAACGTCGCAACAAGTGGATCTGTGCCTTGAAGCTGTCATTGGCAAAAGTCAAGATCTTCGGTCCTGCGGGAGATCCCAACGCGAAGGCTGGGCCGACGCCATACACGCTTGTTCCTTACGAACACGTCCCGCAGGACTCGGCGGCGCATCCAACAAACGGGTCCATGAGCTCGCTCTCTGAGCCTCGCATTCCTGAAGCCTGGACGTTCTCTGATCACAACGCTGTCATGTGTACGCAGTTTCCTCGTCGTTGTGTTTGACTTTCTGGTTCGGTGGGGATGTGAACTAAACAATGTGTGTTTTTACTGCAGTTGACGCCTCTCAAGATGTGTTTGGCGAGGCAGACGAGGTTCGTTTGTGCATCGATATACTAATATTTCGACATTGGCTAATATATTCTGCTTCTTATCCTTCTTTCAGCTCAACATGTCGAATCCACGACGGGCTCCGACGAACAACGCACAGAGCTTCCGTCAGCGACCTCCGCCTATGACGATGCCGTCGACGTCGACACTGCCATCACCATTTGGGGGAGGAGGATCCGTAGAAGAAATTGAATTACGAACGCCCCGAGGCAAGGATACCTTCCACTCATGATATCCTCTACAGGGAGAGAAACGCTTTCAATATCTGCATCACATAATATAGGTCATCATCTTACTGCTGATTTATTGTCTACACTTATACACACGCACACTCCTATCGGCCTCGATTTACCGCGCAACTTTCACTGAAGTCGCTATGCGCATACGGCGCCTTAGATAGAGTAATTACAACGTGGACTACGTAGAGTAGAGTACACGAATTCTGCGCCTGGAGCGCGAAAACCGCGTACATATATTTGTAGAGGAATCCTAGACATTCCAACCACCCGCCTGTGTTGAAGGGCTTCCCCACCCAGTCGCTGCAGCATTGTTACTAGGGCTACCCCACCCAGTAGCGGCTGGGGGGTTGTTGCTGTTACTAGGACTGCCCCATGTACTACCTGTGGTCGACCCGGCAGGAGTAGGCCCCCAGGAATTACCAACCGGCGGGCTTCCCCAGGCGTTGGTCCTCCTAGCAGCGGACCCCGCTGGGCTTCCACCCCAGGCGTTGGTTGTAGCAGCAACGGCACTTGGACTCCATCCTCCGCCGGCACGAGGGCTTGCGTTTCCCCAGGACGTCTGGTTACCCCACGTAGCTGCTGCGGGTGCGCCGTTGGGTTGCGACCCGTTTGGTTGCAAGCTGTGGTTGTCGTTTTGTAGCCCGTCAAGTTCAGGGCCAGACTTCAAGCCGACTATGAGGCTGGCTAATTTTGTCTGGAGCTCTGACAGACCCTGCGTAAATTAGAACAGATGTGTAAGCTGACGATGCGTTGACGGAGGAAGATGTGAAGTACTCTCATGACCACCTCCTGTGGTGTCAGACTCCCGACTGTTTCCACTTGCATGTAAAACTTGTTTGGCTTGGCCGTGAAGTCGAAGGGTTCATCGTCTCTGGACGGCTCTTCTTCCTTTGCATTCTCACTGAGTGGCCACTCTGATTTTTCGTCTTGTTCGTACCAGTAGGAGGTATGTCTCAGCTTGTTGTAAGGATCGTACTCGAAGCCGACGGCGGAGCATGGGGACCATTTTGCGTGCTCTTTCGCTAGGCCCTGTGAGAGAATGCTTTAAATCGCTTGGGAGAATACCGGTGGCACATGGACTTCACGTACTTTCTTGGCGATACACCGTGCCTTGATCTCCTGTCCATTTCCAATGCGACATATAAGGATCGGTTGAGTGAGCGGGTCGTCTGTTAAACCCATTGAGAGCTACTTGGGGACATGGAAACAAAGAAGTCAAATGTGGACCACGCACCTTTGCCGACCGGGAGTCCAAACCCTTCGACACGCTTTCCCAGCTCTTCTCCTGCGTCGCCCTCGTCGACACCATATGTCGCGGACGGTTCCAGGTGGTTGCTCGTAACGTCAATCTTGGCAAATTGCGTTTCACACTTGATTTGCAGTGTCAAGACAACAGAGCAGTATGCACAATACGAAGAGCATGTGCAGTCCTAAAGGAATAGAAATCAGGTCTTCTGTTGCCTCGGAGGAGAAAAGGGACGCGGATACTCTTGTATAGCGTATCGAGTCGTCGCAGTTTGTACTGAGAAGCGGAATCATCCCGAGCCTGTGCGCGATGAACTCGTCTGAGAGGTAGCTAGTGTTGGTGTCGATCTCGACAAGGTCGATCGCTACAATGTCTGTAAGCAGCCTAGAAGCAGGGAGATATTATGAGCACGCACCGACCGTCGGCAGGTCCGCCATACAAACCCGACGAACGGAGTTCGCTAGCCTGCAATGCACGCCCCATTAGAGAGGCCAACTTGTTAAGATCGACCACAGTACGTACGCCATGTCAACATTTTCCAGGACAAAGTTGACCCTGTCTTTCTTCAGCTCTCGTATGCGCACCACGGGTTCTGCTTCCTGGGCCATGACCTTGACTGGATGAATGTCGCGGTGAAGCAGAGTATGGTGGCTGAGAGACGGAGATGGACTAGACGCTCTCGATATTCGACATTCCCCCGGCGTCTCGTTGATTGTAGTTTCGCTTGTCTACTTACTTCACAACATATACTTGAACACCGTCAATTCGTGTTACGATATGACAGACATATGCAGACTGACATTTCGTGTTACGATATGACAGTGTTCGTCTCGCGATTCGACGCATTTGGTCAATACCGACCCCCAATAATCTCGGCTAGCTATAACAGTCGACCCGCCTAGCTTGCCCGCAACGTATATAATCTGTCGCAGCCTCACAAGAACTAGCTCTACTGCTTTCCTCCTTACCACCACCTCTCCTTCCTGCATCCACACGGCTGGTACTTGTCGTCAAGCTTCTCATATCAAGACCATCCTTGCGCGCAGTGTCCTCAAGACTAGGAGGATTAAGACCTTCCGCTCAAGCTTCAAGACCATGGGTACTAGTTAAGGTATGGCTGGAAGGTCGTCGTGGGATGTGTTGTTAGGGGAGTCATGACCCTGTTTGAGCCTCGCATGCCCTTCGCTCGTCCAGCCTTCCATGATTACTGTTTGACGCAATGTGTGTTCGCTCACCTCTCTGCTGCCCTACCGAGCTTTGTAGGTACGAGTCGGGCGTCGCGTCTGGCCAAAGAGGGTATCTATGTGGAGATGGGAGCCGCACGAGTGAGACTGAGGCCTGATCACCCGATGATGTCGAGCTGGGGCGGCGAGGTCGGTGTTCGGTATCTTCTCTCTGCACGCTCAAGCTTTACCATTTTCTGCTCACGGCGTTTGTCATCATTCCATACTCACTTGCCCTTTTGCCATTCTAGTTCTTCTTATCGCCTTCAGTATGCAAGGTAAGTACTGATCACCATACCTTTTCATCACATCTCACAGACGTGTTTGATTCAGGCATAGCAAAGAGCCAGCCCTGGGGGGGGGGGGGGGGGGGGGAATGGATGCACGGTAGGTCGATAAGTAGCTTCGAGGGCGTGACCCAACTCCTGCTTTCGGATGCATTTCTCTTTTCCCCTTCTATCTTTTGTTCGGCGTGCTGTTGTTCTACTTATTCCCTTTCTCTTACTCACCAGCACGTCTAAGTGTCTTCAAGTCGCGCGCAGTGTATCAATTCAAGACCGAAGTGCCGATGGACTTGAAGGTAAGCCGAATATGCAGCTTTGAGGGCTCCATGACCCAACTCCTGCTTTCGGATGCATTTCTACGGCAATATACTGCTTGGCATTTACTTATACTGTTCTCTATTTGAACATCAAGCCTTCAAGTCGCGCGCAGTGCATGAATAGTCAAGACCGAAATGCCGATGGACTTCAGCGGTATGCCGAATATGCAGTTTCGAGGGCTCCATGACCCAACTCCTGCATTCGGATGTATTTCTCTCGTACCCTTCGTCGCACTTGATTCAGTGTCTTACGCGCTGTACCGCCTTTTGTTCCATTGATGTCCTTCTTCATCCCAGAGTGCGCTGGTCTTCAAGCGGCGTGCAGTGCATGTCAAGAGCGATCGAACTAACGGTAGGCCGAATAAGCTGTTTTGAGGGCTCCATGACCCAACTCCTGCTTTTCGGATGCTCTTGCCCTTCGACCTTGTATTTCGCATGCTGTACCGCCTCTTGATTTACATATGCCCTTTCTTCTGCTCATCAGCACGTCAAATGTCTTCAAGTCGCGCGCAGTGTATGAAGAGTCAAGACCGAAGTGCCGATGGACCTCGACGGTAGGCCGAATGAGCAGTTTCGAGGGCTCCATGACCCGACTCCTGCTTTTCGGGAGTATGTGATATCTTTCTAACCACCAGTTATCTCCCGCACGAGTATGTATTGCCTTCCGTTTTACTCAGTCTTTTTCTATGCGCATAGTTTCATCAAGTAGGTCGTGCAAAACAACAAGGTTTGTAAGGCTCTTGCATTCTTGTTGCTACTGATTAATATTCTCAACAGGATGCCAAGTACAGCATCTCGAAGCCGCGTGCACTGCACCAAGAATACGCCTCAAGCCAGCAGAGCCGAGCGTACTGAACGGTAGGCTGGATGAGCAGCTTTGAGGACTCATGATCCAACTCCTGCTCTCTGGACCACTTCGCTATTGTTTGCTGCTACATGTGCTCGCTATCAATGTTCCGCCGTTCCTTGTTCATGTTCATGCGTATGGTCGCTCTGATTACCTCAGTTATGCACAGCTTATGCTCTGACTAATATAGAGCTTCCGAAGGTGAGTAGCAGTGACGTTGGTTAGTATCATGCTTTTCTGATTATGGTTGACTCGTACAGGGTCTTTGCCGGGTCGAAGTCGCGCGCAGTGTTTCAAGAACAGCCCAGACCGAATGAGCCGAGGGCTAACTCACGTAGGCAGGACGAACAGTTTCGAGGGCATCCATGAGCCCAACTCCTGTTTTCCTGAGTATCACTTCTCTCACACCCCACCTCGGGATGTTGTTACCTCTCTCCTCTTTCCCCTGCATCCTCTTTGCTTAAGGGCGTTGGTTGCTCAACACTGAATAGTTTTGTATTTTTGTTCCGCAGGCGTAAGTAGGCGGAGAGCAATAGCGATGACGGGAGAAAGCCCGGATGCAGGACGGAGGTCTGGCCAGCCTCCGGCTTTGTATTCATGGTTGACTCCTGTCATGAAAGCGCCAAAAAGCGTAAGTCGCTCTGGTACACGGGGCATTCACCATGAGCTAACTCGCCTACAAAGAGCACAGGGAAGAATATCTTCGACCTAGCAAGTCACGTGTCTGTCGTGCAGTGTCGTTGCTTTTTTTCTTTCGCCTGCGAGAGAAGCTGCTAGGCCGTTCTCGCGTGCGGACTGTGGTCCTTCATGCGTAAAACACTGCTTACAGCCGTAGTGTTCGAGGATCAAAATCCGGCACTCAAGTGTCTATCTGTTGTTGGTCATCGCGCACCGTACGCACAGAATTTCCGCAGTTAGTGGTGAAGTTGTCGACCTGCAACATCCCCCGGCTCAGACATCCGCTATGTTTCTATATTATGACATCCACTTCTAGTAGCGAAAGTAATTTACGAAAATGTAGTGCAATGTTGAAACGGGCTGCGCTACAAAGCTCTTGTCTGGATGATTTAGCAAACGAAACACACAACTTACATTAATCAATAGAATACGAGAGAGTATACATACAGTTAATAATATATTCTACAAATCAGAGAATACATACTTGGGCAAGCTCCATGCTACACTGTAGACTTTTGTGTTCTCAGCGTGCCTCGGCACCCTGTGCGAAGCAGGTTATTCCTTTCACAACGCATAGGCTGAATGTAACAACCGCTCAAGGGCGTAGCTGGTGTTCTACCCAGGTGCAAACAGCAACCAGAAGAAGAAAGCGCTCCATAGATGCCATCCTCAGCCTCTCACTTGCGCTGTCCAGAAGCGCAGTAAAGCTTGGGTATTTCGATGGCGGGGTGTTAAAGTTACGTATTGTCTAAATGACGGTCGTCCAACATTGACCAGCCACCGAAGACGTCCTCTGGTTCCGTCGGGGGATAGGCAGACGGGAATCCCTCGGAGGGAGGCTTGCTCGGCAAGCGGAGGGAGGGTAGAAGAGGTGACATAACGATGGGCGACGAAAGTGGTGAGCGGATCGAAGAGTTTGTGATACTCGACATGCTTGATATGCTCAGTCCCGGCGTAGCTGGCCATGATCTCTCGGAGAATGTAGACGTGGACATGGACATGGCGGTGGAGACACGGGTGTCGTCTTCGTCTTCGATGTCAGTTTGGATGACCTCAACCTCCTGTTCGTCATCCGTCAACTTGACCTCCTCATCTTCTTCCTCTGTTTCCTCCTCCTCCTCCGGGAAAGGCTCTCCTGGCCGCTCATATGCATGTAGCTGCCTTCTGAGCTGCTTCTGCGTGCCTCTAGATTCTTTGAGCAAGTGTTCGGACCGGACGAGTTCTGCAGCGAGGAAGCTATATGCTGACTCGAGGACATCGAATGATATTTCCAGCGTCTCGTACTTGTCTTCGTAGTTCCGAAGAGCTTCTGCGAGCATGCACTCCAAATCATCCGAGACCTTCTTCTGTGCCTCCAGCGCCTTGACTCGGCTAGCCAGACGGTCCTTGTCCAGCCCTTCGGCTTGGGCACGACCAAGACGTGCTACTCGTCGCTCATAACGCTTGACGCACTTGGACAGTTGCTCGCGGAGGGATGTGATCTCTGCTTGGGCGGTTGACAGCTCGCCTTCGTACATATTGCGCGCGCATTGCGACTCGACGTGTACAAAGGACAAGTCTTCGGCAAGACATTCGCGGAGCTGTGTACAGCAACCCCTTCGTGGCGTCCCCTGAGCAGCTAGACGTGTAGCTTCTGCGGACTTCAATTCGAATTCGTTCTGAATACGCTCAAGCTTGGCCTGGAATGATCGTCATGAGCAGGTGAGGCTTAGAACAGTCGGGGAACAAACTGACCTTGAATTCGCTTTCATCGACACCAGCAAGTGCGATACGCTGGAGCCAAGTGTTCCTCTGACTCGTGTGCTCTACTTCTTGGTCTTGAAGTTGTTGCTTGAGAGACGCGTTTTCATGATGCACTTGCTGCAAAGATGTCCGATATCCAGCTTCGACCTCGACCAGCCGTTTTTCCAGAGAGTTTCGGTGGATATCATGGACGCTCCCGTCTTCGAAAAGCCGAAGTTTGAGCGACTCGTTCTCCAGCCTCAACGCATCTAGTTGACGGTGCAATTCCGATAGGGAGGCAGAATGAGCGGAACGCTGTTCGATGAGGGTCGCTGAATGCTGCAGGAGCTGCTTCTTCAGGTCGGCGTTCTCCCTTCGATATTGTCTGACCAAATCCTCGCATTTCATCTGTCGTCACATGTCAGTCTATGACTATCAGCGTGAGAAATATGTGGGGAGGTCACACACCGTAATCGATGCCTGCTCCGTCTCGAGAAATTGTACAGCGCGCTCCAGAGACTCTTGCTCATGCTCAAATGCTTTCAGGCGACATTCCTGTTCGTAGAACTGCTGCTTCGCGTGTCGATCCAGTATTGTGTTGTTGGATTTGAATTGCTCATTTGCGGTCGTGAGATTGTCGTTATCAGCCTTGAGCTGCCTGTTCTGGGACTTGCAGAGCTCTAGATCACGTGATGTGGAGCTAAGGGTGATGTTTTGACGGTCGAAAAGGCCGCTTTGCTCCTGCAGAGGTAGATTGTCATATTTGTGACGTTGAGCGATAAGTTGTAGAAGGAGCCAGAGATATGGGGGATGTCAAAGTGCGAGAGAGAACACTCACCCTGAGCTGAGTCTGGAGCGCCTCACACTTCTGTATCACCTTGTTCAGCTTCTCCACTGCATGGTGATACTTCTGCAGCTGATAGGTTTGAGCGCGGCGTTCACGGCTCCGTTCGAGCTTGAGAGACCTCAGCCACTGCCACAGCTTGGCACGACGGGCGAAGACGACTGGGAGTTGGCGGCAGAGGAGCAGCACAAAAAACGCGAGCACCACCGTGACGACAAGGATCGGCAGTGGACTTGGTTCGCTCTCCAACGCGTGCCATGCTACCACGGGGCGTGGCTGCCTGCGAAGGTGGTAGACCTCTGAGAACTTGAAGGGCGAAAGGAATCGATGGGGTATACGGTTGTATGCTGTAGACATGGTGGTGGGCGTAAGTTGATTTGAAAAACGCGTACAAGTCGAGGGGCATATATACACACTTGTGTAAGTTTCTATCGAGATGCGAGGCTGTCGAGGTCAAGGGTTGCTCTCGTGAGCTGCGAACAAAGCACGGGCTTCGAGCCAAGCAACGCACCGTGGACGTTCGGTTCATCCTGGGTGTCATGTTTGAGGCATCATGGCGAGGGCGAGCGTGTCTAAGCATTAATGCGTCAAGAGGCGGTCAATGGTCATAGCATGGGGGAGAGCATGCAGAGTTGAGTGCAGAGGTGAGAGGTGGAGGTTGCAATGAAAACGGCACGGTTACCACGAGGCCCACCCGGAGCTATATCGCCCGCAACCGCAGAGGTCACTCTCAAAAATGTCGGTGAGACATTCCAGCTTGCGTTGTTTTTTTTGAAGCGAACGATGTACTTTACATATAGCAAGGAATGTACAGCCCACAACGAATTCGAAGTCGTCAACAAGAACAACAGGCAAAGTTTGTCGACACCGGCTATAACGCGGCAGGCGCCCGGGTGATCGTGTGCGAGAATGTGAGCATCGTGCCGGATGCATTCGCACATCGTTGGACATGATGAGCTCGCTCTCATAAAAGCCCTACTCTCAACGTACGCTGCCACTTCCACGTGCGCCTACAGGTGAAGCATGCACTCATCATCGGCGTCGCGTGCGTCAGCAGCGGTCACCCGCTCGCTGCGTCGACCTCTGGCGACGCTCAACAATGCACACACGGCAGGAAAGAGGTGAGTTGTATTACTGCTACAGCTGCACGTCGGTATGAGTAAACTGACTTGTCGACAGCCCTACAGGTATGCTGCAGTGACACGCGTATATGCCACACAAGTGAACTGACAGAGGCAATAAATAGCCATTGTGATGATGAACATGGGCGGGCCGTCGACTGTACGCAGGACACTCAGTCTTAGTCGATCCTCTACAAGCACGCTGACCGCCCTCCACAGGTAGCGGAGACCCACGACTTCCTCAAGAACCTCTTCTCGGACGGAGACCTCATCCCTCTCCCCTTCCAGTCGATTCTTGCGCCGTGGATAGCACGCCGACGTACGCCCAAGATCGAAAAGCAATACACTGACATTGGTGGAGGTTCCCCTATCCTGAAATACACACGGTTGCAAGGCGAGCGTATGGCTGCACTGTTGGATGAACTACATCCCGCGACCGCACCTCACAAAGCCTACGTCGCCTTCCGGTACGCGCAGCCTCTGACGCACGAGACCGCAAAGGAGCTCAGGCGCGACGGCGTCAAGCGTGCTGTGGCATTTACCCAGTATCCGCAGTACAGTTGCAGCACAACAGGAAGTAGTCTCAACGAGCTGTACCGGAAAGGCAAGGCTGGGGAGTTGGGCGAGGGTGTCGAGTGGAGTGTGATAGATCGGTGGGGGACCCATCCTGGCTTTGTCGAGGTATGTGGGCACTCTGCGACTGTTTGCCGAGGCACAGCTCACGTACGCTGTGCAGGCAATGGCTCAAAACGTAGAACGTGCCCTCGAAAAGTTTCCGGAAGATACGCGACACGAGGTGGTCATCCTCTTCTCTGCACACTCCCTGCCCATGTCAGTGGTTAACCGTGGTGATCCGTACGTTTCCGAGGTGGCAGCATCTGTATCCGCCGTCATGGATAGACTGAAGCACTCGAACCCATACCGGCTTGTCTGGCAATCGCAGGTCGGTCCATCTCAGTGGATGGGAATGCAGACGGGCGATGCTATCAAGGGTCTCGCCAAGATAGGCCGTAAGAAGGCCGTCCTCGTTCCGATAGCCTTCACGAGCGATCACATCGAGACGTTGTATGAGCTTGACCTTGAGTATGTCAAGGAAGGCGAAGAGGTCCGTCTCACAGTCTCTATACAGGATCAAAGTCTCATCGGACCCATATAGCTCGGCGTTGAGATCCAACGAGCTGAGGCGTTGAACGATTCACCAGTGTTCATTCGCGCATTGGCTGATCTAGCTTCCACTCATCTACGCGATTACGCCACAGGCCGCATCGGTCCCACCAGTCTACAGATGGGTCTGAGATGTCCTGGGTGCACGAACGCTACTTGTGGCACACAGAAGACTTGGTTTGCGCGTGGCGGTCGGTAACAAGGAGGGCCTTTGTTGATAGTTTGCCTCAGTCTGTACATACCACTGTCGATTTTAGAGTACAGTTGTACGTAAACTATCTGCACTCTTGCGCAGTTGAGTGTGTCTGGACCAAGCATATGAAGCAGTGCGACGTTGTTTGCGTCGTATCTTTCGACTTTGAAGATTACCTCTGATCATACGAGGATAAAGTACTAGCGCTGAGTGTTAAATGCCTGCTTGAGCGATCGTGCCTGTACCATAATCTTCCGCCATGACCACAGTCTCATCGCCGGGCAAGGTACTGCTAGCTGGTGGCTATCTCGTCCTCGACCCCCAATACTCAGGAATAGTCGTCTCGACGAGCTCGAGGTTCTACACAGTGGTGTCGGACGCGGTAGATTCCCTGCGTGGGAGCTCCCCGATCCAGATTCGTGTGCGATCGCCACAGTTTGTAGACGCGACTTGGATTTACCTGGTGCACGTCGACGACGTGGTCGTGCGCGTCGAGCAGCTTGCAGATGAGTGCGTCTTCGAGGTCTGTAATGAGCTGTGTATGGGGATGCTCACTTTCTATTTCTGTGGGTTATCCAGCATCACGACAACGAGCACAAGGAACAAGTTCGTGCAACTGGCCATCGAGCGCGTTCTGCTCCTCGCACTGGAAACCAAGGGCGCGTCTTCCCTTCGAGAGCAGCTAGCCTCCGGCTATGACATTGTAATAGCTGGAGACAACGATTTCTACTCCCAAAGAGCACAGGTTAGTATCTCCTCTTGCATATGCGCGGGCGAGAATTTTATCCATTTGCTCTTCCCTAGCTCGCATCCCGGAATCTACAACCCAACCTCGCGTCGCTCTCCCAACTCTCACCATTCTTACACACCGGCGTTCGCCTAGCAGAAGTCCACAAGACCGGCATGGGCTCGTCAGCTGCGCTGATCACGTCCCTCGTGTCTGCTCTCCTCCTCCACCTCGGGATCATCTCCAAAGACTCTTTCGACACCGAAGGCGGGTCGGGATCGGCCAGTGAAGGCCGAAAGTTAGCACACAACGTCGCGCAGTATATTCATTGCCTGGCGCAAGGGAAAGTAGGCTCCGGCTTCGACGTCTCGTCAGCAGTATTTGGCAGTCAACTCTACACTCGCTTCGACCCGCAGGTAATCCAGCCTCTGATGGAAGATAATCCGGTAAGCCTTGATTTTACTTTTGAAGCACCTTTGTCTACTGTACTCTCGGGAGCGCTGCGGTGGCTTATGTACAAAGGCTACAACCGGATTCTGGAGCTGACGGTTCCTCTTCCGCTAGGGATCTGTACAGTCCCTCACCCGAATACTCTCTCCATCAAATCCCGCATGGGACTATCGCGTCGAACCGTTCAAGCTTCCTCCACAAACTAGGCTGATGCTCGCTGATGTTGACGCCGGAAGTGACACACCCTCACTTGTCGGAAAGGTTTTGAGATGGAGGAAAGAGAAAAGCACAGAAGGTTTGTGCCCGATTCGCTCCGAAGTCCCTTTTCATCAACGTTGGAATTTTGCGAAATAGCTAACGCGCTCTGGGACACCCTGAACAAGCTCAATCAGACCCTCGCCAAGACGCTGCTCCAGTTGTCTGAACTGGCCGCAGAGGATCCAGAAGACTACTCAAAGGTCATCAAGTATCTCGCTAGTCTTCAAAGCGTACAGTGGCTAGCCCACCCCGCTATCCCACCAAGTCAGATGCGGTTGATCAAGAGCTTCGTAGAGACACGCGGTTTATCAGAGGTGAAGATTATTTCAAGTCCCACCTTCTCGCAATAGCCGACCATCAAGCTTATACTTGTGTAGGATATACGCGCGAATATGCGTCAGATGGGCCATCTGTCGGGTGTACCAATTGAGCCACCAGAACAGACAGACTTGCTCGACGCGTGTATCGCTGTTGCAGGTGTCATCAGCGGCGGGGTACCAGGAGGTGAGAGAGAAAACACATTTGTCCCAGTGCGCATCTCTCCCTTTGATAGCTGACGATCGCCGTGTAGCTGGTGGATATGACGCAATATGGTTACTCGTTTTTGAGCCAGAGAATACCTCTGATACCACTCAATTGCCCTCGACGCGGGTGGAGGCCGTTTGGTCCTCATGGAGAAACTTGGACGTTTCGCCGCTTTCGGCTGCCGAGAGTGTTGCCAAGGGTGTACGAGTAGAGGATTTGGCGAGTATCAAAGGTCTCAAGGAGATTCTGTAGCTTTATCCTGCAGATCTAGAGTGACACCTGAGTGCTATGGAATGAAGGGTGCGATGCCATATTGAATACCGGAGGCGTCGTTCTGTCAATGCAGCGCGATAGTATGTTATATATTAGTTTCGCTGTCCTCCCTGTTCACGTATACATAACTTGCAATCGCCTCGAGCAATTATCAAGCGCAGATCTTTGCAGCGCCTTCCTGCGTCCACACCTTTCCCAACGCGAGGTAAAGCGATATGGACATGACTATCACTCCAAATGTGGCACATACGACTGGTCCTAACTTGTTTCTTGAGTACCATGGTGAGCCCGGGTCTGCTAATTTGAGGTAGCATGCGGCCGGGAAGATGAAGGCAAGTGCTGTTGCTGATGCTCCGCCTGTGATCTCGAGCATCACGCCGAGGTCACATGTGATGAGGGATACTTGTGAACAAATGAGCCAGACGAAAGGGTAAGAAAAAGCCGTTGTTCTCACAAGTCATGGAGGACAGCAGAATCGAAGAAGTGAATAAAACATGTCGCTGCATGCTAAATGCTTCGTGCGAGAAGAAATATTGTTCTATGACCTGAGTATACCGTATCGCGCAAGGTGAGATTCCCATATGACAAGAGTTCAGCATTGAGACTCACCTCTCTGCAGACAAACAGCTCTAACGGTAGGGTAGTGAACATGTTGAGGCCGAAACAAAACCGGGCAACGTTGATCAAGGTATCGTTCTATCAGGCTCCAGTCAGCGGCTTGACATCGCTGTAAAAAGCGAAACAAAAATGGACATGCCGAAGAGAAATTATTGAGGATATTGCCCTGGGTCTTGTTGGTGAATACGAGATATCCAGATATTGCTAACGTGCAACAGGCGACCAACGACATCAGTGTCGATATATGTGTGACCTTTGCGAACCGGTCCAAAGTCGGCGTTCGCAGGCTGCCATAGATAAGTAAAGAGTTGTGATGGCATACGAAAGCAAAGCTGATGACCCCAATAGCTTGAAAAACGCCAGAACCAAGAAACGTAAACCGCTGGTTCGGGTCGCCCTTGAGCTCGGGGGTGACGTTTGGACTTTCGATGAGAACCGAAGTTACGATGATCACCATGCCGATTAGTGCCAGGCCAGAAGCACGAGAAAGTTTGTGGATGTCGCGGTAAAGGGAGAGCGGGTAGGAGACGCAGACGGTGCAAAGTGATATGACGAACTGGCGGTTTGTGAGAAGGGATAGCACGGGAATGGTATATAAATTCGGGAATACGGAACGTATCACTTGAGGTATTGTGTCGCCTGAACGAAGAAAGGTTAATCAGGGAGGTTTATGGTGCCTTAGTACTCACCGATGATGATGCCGAACGCGCACATTCCTGCTTCGCATTTAGTAATATTTTCGTGTAGCATTTGTGGAACATACCTCCAAAAGCAAATGCAAACTGAAAGAACGAAACCGCCGCACGTCCACTGGGTCCAAAACAGTGGTTCATGATCTCGATGTAAGAGTTCCGCCCACTTAGCTTGGCGTTCACTACAATTAGTCGGATCGTCCAGTCTGTCACGCCACACAAGACCACCAGTAGTAGAATGCCGGTGAAGAACCCAGCTTGTCGGACAGCATAAGGTAATCCTGTGGACGCTATCATGATCAGCATATTCGGGAAGCAACAATCAAGCAAAGGCTGTCACCTATAATGCCTGCATACAAGCGCATGAGCAATTACCACAGATTATCAAAGTGCCAACAAATTTCACCTGCTCCTAGGATCGAATTCGCCATGTTTGCTATCGAATCGAACAGGTTTCCTCCAGCAGTCCTCTTTGCCGCTAGTTCTTCCAAGTCTACCGTCTCCCCCGACTCTTCGAACATGCCCCTGTTTTCTAGCTGTAGAGTACCATCGACACTCCTCCGCGCTGATGCAGAGTCCAGGAGCCCGACGAGAAGAGGCATTGCCTGCTGACGATCCTGTCGTGAGCGAGGCGACTGCTGCTCTGTTCGGAGCTGTGATATTGCTGTATCATCCAGGTCATCTGAGTCGAGTTCAAATTCTAACAATGAAGTGGGTTTGCGAGCATAGTTTTCGGAATTCACAGACGACTTACTTACCAGCTTCTCTACTTTCCGTCGTTGATCGTAGCGGTGCAGCAAAAACTTGGACCTCTTCCTGGAAGTGTACATTGCGTGAAGGCTTTGGTCGGGCGGTGTCAACAGGGTCTAATGCAGATGCCTCCTCATAGCCTTCCTCTTCATCGTCTTCTACGTTGAACAAGAGGTCGCTGTTCTCCTCATGCAGGTCTTCTTGAGAGCCATTCAGGAGCGGCTGCCGTGTTGAGCTTTCGCCATCGATCTCGCGTTCACGCCTATTTCTTCCGAGCATAAGATTGCGTCGCTATTTCATCAACGTATGAAAGGATATCAAACAAGCCAGAGGACGAGTGTGTGGATGGAGGTACAGTATGCAGTGCGGTGGGAAACAGGCGCTCAGTGTTTCTGACCTTGACGCGGGCAACTTGCCAGTCGTCGCTGCAAAAGCTCTTGTTTTCACCATCGCCTTGAAGGTCTGACCATTCTCTTGCGCCGCTCTCTACACTCCCCACAGTGAGCCAGCTTAACCTTGGAGCAACGCTTACGAGACTGAAACGCTTACAAGACTAGAGTGGTTCGTGCGACTGCATTCCATCTACCACTGCGGGCTGGCACCCATTCCTTCACCTTTGCATCATGAAGAGAACGACACTCGCAGCTGCCCTATCTTTGGTGCAATTTGGATACTCCTACGCTCAATTGACCTCTCCGACGGCACTCGCGTCGCAATACTCTTTGACTACAAGCACCAGCATACCTTTTCCTACCGCTACCCTCTCCAACGCCGACACACAATCCTTCATCACCTCTGGCTGGTCCCTGAGCAAAGGGCGTATTCAAAATGGAGCAGATGATCTTGCCTTTGTAGATGACCCCTTCCCCAATGCGCCCGTTCCCGGAAGTACTGCTCCCTCAGGTCCTGTTCTGGAGGTAACATACCCTCAGGGCAGCTTCTCCGGAGATACTGGCGGCGCACAATTCTATACTCTTTGGAACACGAGCGATGGATCTCAGTTCCACTCTATGCTGCTCACCTA
Source organism: Cytidiella melzeri (assembly GCA_022592445.1). NCBI lineage: Eukaryota > Fungi > Basidiomycota > Agaricomycetes > Polyporales > Irpicaceae > Cytidiella > Cytidiella melzeri. The sequence goes on from JABYQR010000031.1 coordinate 151,506, forward strand.
CGAAGTTGCGTTCGACACAAACTTTCAATTTGTCAAGGGAGGGAAGCTGCCCGGAGTAAGAGGCGGACCTGCTCCGGATGGGTGTTCTGGAGGAAATGCATCGACAGGATCCAACTGCTTTAGCTCCCGTGTCATGTGGAGGACGAGTGGTGCGGGCGAAGGTGAGTGGACCTGAGCCAGCGCATGACGATCACTAATTATGAGTGTAGTATACGCGTACCTGCCCGAAACGAACCAGTTATGCTCCCAGGCCAATTTCTTGTGTAACGACGATGGATTTGGAACAAGTATAGATCGTGGCGCGTTCAGCTTCTTGACAGGCCAGTGAGTGCATGTGACATATTCACCGTGGTCGCTCGCTGATCCAACAACTGCTAGATGGAGTCAGGTAACCATGCTTGTCAGACTGAACAATCCTTTGAACACCGCAAGTGGAGAAATATCGCTCTAGTACGCCGACCGTGTCGTTGATGACTGTTCCTCAGCTTATATTATTTTTCCAGCTTCAATAACGTCAAGGCGATTGATGAGAAAACTGTACAGCTTCGTACGAGCGACGCCATAGATATTGGTGGTCTCTATTTCTCGTGAGCGTTTTGTGTGAACGTCAACCAAACACGCATTAATCACAAGGAACCAGGACCTTTTTCGGAGGCAGCGACGACTCTTGGGCTACACCTAAGACAGTGCATACCTACTTCCGCAATATCCAGATGTTCGGCAGTTCGTCGTCCTCCAATCTCACAGGACCGGTTGTCAGCAAGGCACTCCCGATAGGTCTCGGCGATATTACGAGCTGGCTCCTCAGCATTGTTTCATCAGTTGGCTTTGCTTTCCTCGGAGGGTTCGTCATGTTCTGGTGACGAGAATTGTATACCTTACCATGTCATTATTACCTTGGACTTATCATGTTTGATATAGACGGCACCGCGCGACTTGTGGACACTGTCATCTCGTACCTTGGATGATGTGTCTGATCGATTCTGCATATGAGAGTCGACTCTCTGAACAATGTCACAAGCTCGCAGCGTATACTGGAGACTGAACTCCGGATTCGTGGTGCTGCGCCCCCAAGTTATTCACCCTCAATGAGGTACGGTCGTTTAGCTCGGCATCAATGCATGAATGACTCTTGTCTGTTATACATCCCATGTTCTCAATATATACAGTGAGAAGTTAGAACAGTAGGCTCTAGTGGCACCGAGTACGTGCGTTGTGCTCGGGGCAGTGGCAGGTGCTCCCTCGCTGCACCCATGTAAGCCCACGGGACCATTGTCTATCGAGCTGTGTTATATCTCGAAGGTGCTACATGATGCATGAAGAATGACCAGGGCTAGTACGCCGGATTTTGAGAATCCGGCCGGCCTGGCAGCAGCGGCTGGCCACAATTATATAAGCAGCCAAAATCGTAAGTCCCGCAGAGGTAAGGGGTTGTGGGCAAAGTGGGAACTTCCAACGTCCAACTGTTGTAAGTTCCCACTTTGCCCGCAACCCCTTACCTAGAACTTGCACCTCACTTCATGGCTTCAATGGCGTCGTTACAAGACACTGCCATGCCTGATGCTCATGCAGACGTCGGCGGCCTTGGTCACGGTCTTGTTCCCTCGGAATCAGCTACCGTCGAGTTCATCCACGACACGCCGTCAAGCAACACATTCGTCATTATTGCCAAGGTCTGTTATAAGGACGTGAGGAACAACACTGGCGCTGCTCGGCTCGATGCAGCGTTCAGACTCCGCCGATTTTTCTGTCATCTTACTTTAACAGAACTTCCGCCACCACTCGCGCCCCTTTTCTTCAAAGACGGCAGTGGAGAAAAGTACGAAGTGAGGCGCGAAGAAGAACTGGCTGCTATCTGCGATGAACGTCCCGACCTTGACCACGACCCGGATGGCAACGAGGGACTGGGGCACGTCCTGAGTTATGCCTGCAATCGAGGTACGTAGGCCCTTGACCCCACTCACCCCAGACTGAATTTTTTGCCTAGATCCAGTTCAAGGCAGAGCCGAGTGCATCACTGAGTAAGTTATTGTGTGCCTCTCCGTGTACATTCCAGTTAACCTGTCTCCAGCAATGCTCAAGAGAGGGCAGAGGCTCGTCTTCTTGCAAATGCTTTTACTCGCCAGTCTGAAGGTCAGGCTTTGGACCGGCTCAGGTCTGCCTTGGACACACTCGAAAAACTCTACGTCGACACAGAGCACTATGGTCGCAGTCTTCCGATTGTGCAGTCAAGCGGAACAGGGAAATCGAAACTCGTGAAAGACTTGGCAAGGAGGGTGAGAATCATGCCACACTCAAAAGAGAGTCCCACTCACAATATCGAACAGGTGGCATTAATCAGTGTATGTCTTCGTCAAGGAAAGTCGCCCTTTGGTGGATGGCCTCCGGGCGACCTCCCTGTTTGGCAATTTTTGATTGAGGAAATTGGTTACGAGGTAAGGAGCATTCATATTGATCTGAAGGGCATGGTTGACATTCGATATACTAGGCTGAAGTGAGATTCGCAGCCTGGTTGGGTGCTGTTTATCATTTACTCAGCATCCACCTCGAATCGTGCCCCCTTGGTGCAAGCCCTGAACAACTCACTGGCTGCTTCCCTGACACTTACGAGTTCAATACAACTTCTCTTCCGTCAGCTCGCTTCAAGGCGTTTGATGCTGTGTCAAGGCATGCGCGGGAAATGCTCAAAACAAACAGTACTCAGTTAGCCACTGCGTTCCGGAACGCAGAAAAAAGTCAGAACCAGCACCTGGACGAAGATTTGCTGGACGATGTTTACGTCATGTTCTGCCTTAAGCCGGCTCTCAAGGTTTCGCAACAGCTCTTGGATCGCCAACATACTCGACTTATCATTGCATTTGATGAATGCTGCTCCCTCAACGTCTCAGAGGCTTCCCGTAATCCAATGTCGCTGCTTCCTATCTGGAGAGTAACGAAGGCAGCAGACCGCCACTTCAGCAAGAACGACCTGTTTCATTTTTGGCATTTCTTTATGGACACAAACTTGAGTGTGTCTTCGCTTGTGCCTCCAAGCGGGAGGTTGGCACCGTCAGCAAGACTAGTTCAAACTCTCACTCCTCTCCCTCCTTTTACCTTCCTCGGCTTTGATCAAATGTCAGGCAAACCATCGAGCACACCGAAGGGCGCGTTATGCCTCAGCAAGGTAAAGCTCATGGGCCGCCCGGTATGTCATGTTCAAGTCTCAATAGCTTAGATTTTTCACAACAGTCGGTCAGCTTTGGAGCACCATACCCAACATGACAATCATGGAAACCGCGAAATGGAAGCTTTTTAGTCACACCAAAATGCTGCACATGGAGAAAGACCATGTTTTTGCGGCTTTTGCGCTCCGCCTTTCTCTTGATATTGCAGAGACAGCCGTTGCTTCGACACTGGCCACAGACGCAGTGAAATCGCACATGCGCATCCTGGTTAACGTCTACCAGCAGAAATTTGTCGTCACTTCTGCACCTTCAGAGCCCATTCTGGCTCTGGCAGCGGCAGATGCCCTCAATGCAAGGATTCCTTCGGGTGACAGTGTCATGGATGTCGACGAATACACTTTAAATCCAGCGTATCAGGAAGCGGTTGGTACACTCTTTGACAAGCTCGTTGTATCCGGTCTTGTGGTTGATAAGGGCGGTAACGGAGAACTCATAGCGCGGCTTCTCTTGACTCTTTCCCGGGATCGCGCCATCATGCAGCAACATAACTGTCTTATATCGGGCGATTACCTGGTTCACACGGTGTCTTTGCACGAGTTTCTCTGCACATTACTTCCACCGAACATCTTTGCCCAGCACGCTGACTTCGTCAAGCATGCAAAGAAGAAACACCTCAACTTTACCCATTTCGTCACCCTGAAATGCAATATTCATGATCTAGGCATCAAGCTCCTGCGAAATGCCTGGGAACGAGGAGTTGCGTTCCAATGCTGTCTCAATCAGCCGGTAGTGGATCTGGTCCTCGTGACTTACTCTGGTTCGCTCTCGGAGCCCTGGAATGACGACAAGTTTGGAACAGTAGCAATCCAGGTCAAGAACCGGGGACAAGCGGCCTCCGCAGAACTGGTTCGAAGCCTAGCGGGTCCGACCATCGACCACGGGAAACGCCCTGTCAACGAGGTCGTACTCTTTATGGATTTAGGAACCTCTAGTGCGTTCCAACCTTCAAAGATTCGTCCTTCGTCATCAGGGAATCCAAGGATAGACATCACCTACCAGCCTGCACTGGTAGCAAGATCCGCAAATGACGCCTCAAGTTGGGCTGGTTATCTCGCACAGTCCTCTGAACCCGACCGCTGGTGCATAAATGTTCGAGGCAGCGGTGTTGATGTCTATCCGGTATGGGGACCGTTGGAAGGTCGGGTGATAGAGGTATTGAGTGCGTTGCGTAAAGTAGAACCCATATATGCAGCGGAGTATGCGCAGCAACTAGAAGAGCTAAAATGTGGACTTGACGAGTCGGATATGTACTAGTATTAATTGCACACGCAGAGGAGTAGATGGGCAACAATCCAGATGGGAATAACATGACATCGTAGTTCTGGTTCGCCGATCTTAGACAGCGGCGACAGTCATGAAAGTTTGACAGGTAGACATATGGTCGATTGTAACCCTGGCGCGGGTTAGCACAGTGCTCGGAACAGCATATATACTCCGATAAGACTGAGATAATAACATCTCAGTTAAACTGCCTTTTGGCGTAACGGTTATGACGTCGGAGTTCAGATCGCTTACACTAACTGAGATGTTTCGGGTTGCAGGTCAGGGGTTCAACCCTGGCTGGGGGCAACTTGCAAGGGGTTACACCCTTGGGGTGGCATATATCACAAATCCCCAATAGACAACCCAGAGCAGCCCTCATACTGTCCGAGAGAAACTCCGGAGGGTGGGATTAAAGTGTCTATAACGGGGAGGAGTGTAACCCTGGCGCGGGTTAGCACAGTGCTCGGAACAGCATATATACTCCGATAAGACTGAGATAATAACATCTCAGTTAAACTGCCTTTTGGCGTAATGGTTATGACGTCGGAGTTCAGATCGCTTACATCGATCCATGTTTCATCGCGAGAATTGGCTGCCATTGGAATAGCACGGTGAGTCAGACATTGTTGAGGAAATATACACTATACTGAGGCATCACACGCAAGACGAAAAAGCTGAACATCGGTGCAAGGGTGTATTTGAAGAGTAACTCGACTCGGAGTAAGCTGGAAAGGTCCGCGGCGGACTGTTGCGTATTCTGCCAGGGTGACTGGCTTCGTGTTCGTGTTGAAGGCAAGTTGTCGGTTTAATGTGACACTACATTACAAATATTCAACACACCTCTGGCACTGTAAGTACAGCGCAACATACCGCCATGGGGTCGTGACTTACATAAGCGCAATATCGGACTTAACCGGGCGGGCTCAGGAGGTGAGGATCAACTAGTAAGTGTAGCAAAGCGTAACGTGTTGTAGGGCTGATAGCTTCGTAGTCCGCAATGGCGACTGCAATTCTTCATCTTAGTGTAATCGACGAACAATGTCAATGTGCAAGTTCGCGGCCCAAACCGGATAATGGGGATAATGGATTCGTGCGGCTGCGCCACCAAGTTTTTTAATTTCCTGATGAGGTAACGACGGTTAGTCCGCCAGAGTCAGCAGCTCCGACTACAACTCCGATCTTCATTGCATAGTCCAGACTTGATGATGATACAGTTAAGTCATGGTGCTCACCATGAAGGAGCATTCGTCTCACGGCTACATTGGCTCAGTGCATCCGTCTGCGTCCCGTGGGACGCTCCTCATGCGTAAGTCTATTCTAGTAGCTGTGCCTCCTGTTGATTCACGTTGGTGTTCTGAAGCCTTTTCTCATACGACATAGTTTTAGAGTTGTGGGCGTTATCAGGCTCTAAAATTATATGGGAACCAAGAACGGCCGGCATTCTTATGCAGGTTTTGGCGCCGATGACGCTCACTTAGTCCGTTCGTTGAGCTTGAGCCAGTGGCATCAGACTCGGTGTTCGCTCGCTGCATTCGTGTAAGCCCGCACAACCATTCTTACTCGAGCTAAAACTCATGCTAAGCTTTGAGTATAGTGATATGCTGTGTGGGGAACCCGTTGCGGTTGACGACGCGGCTCCGAGTCGTTCGTCGACATCAATGGCAAATAGCTGGCATCAGCATAGTATGACGCCTCAGGCTGCGGGATCCAAACATACGGCACTTTCGTGAGAGAACACTGCGGTATGTCTCATGGCATATTTTTGAACTGACAAGCATACTAACAAATGAAGTCTTCGAAGTACATGACAACAAACTCGAAGTGGAGCGGGCGTGCGCTGCCAGCTATTATTAGTGCTCAGGCTGTACGCTATGCTGTTTGCCAGCTACTACTGGTCGTGGCGAGTTTTAGTCATTCTCGCGCTGCAAAAATCCATCTTGCACCTGCATAACCTCTCCAGAAGAGTAGCTCGCTGGTAAGTCCAGTCTGCATCTCACCAATCTCTCCAAATTGTCGCGTGGCAAGCTCTTTTGTCTAATGGCTAATATCCTATCGCTGAAGAGGGTTCCATGCCCTTGGTATATTCTCAAGATGCGTAATGAACCAATGAACCTGCTCTCACGTATCGCGAGAGGCTGCCCTGCGGCTTGAGTACCTCAGCTGCGTATGTTCATTGTTCATCTGATTTTGCCCTGTCAACTGATGACCTCTGTCAAAAACCGTAATCGGATATACGCGAACGATTTCGCCCCGAGTGTTTGCGTGTACGAGCGCAGCAGTATCTACCGTCGCCTTGGGTTACTGGAAGCTCGGTACGCCCAAAACCTGCTTTTGATTTCCATGGTTCCGCCTCTTGATTCACATACAGGCTTGTTTCGTGCTGTCGGCTTATGGTTGCGACACATTTGCGCCGAGGGTCTCCGCATGGCAGCTAATTTTTTTGTAGATTGCCATTCACATACGCTCGCAGCCTGCTGTGCTTTGACTGGCTAGGAGATGCCTGCTTGCCCATTGGTCTCAACTTCAATTTGTGAAATAATTCTCTTCCAGCTGTCCTGCCGTATAAAAAGGTCAGCCATGAGCTCTACCAGTCTTCAGAGCGTCCTCATCGAGCGCAACTCTCTACTCTACAACAACGGACATGGCCTTCAAACATCTCGCTGTAGCTCTTTCCCTCGTTGCCGCACTCAACGTTGCCCAAGGTCTCGTCATATTCTTCCGCTATTCTACGAATTTGCCCCGTCTAACGTTGAGTGTATCTTAGGTGCGATCACCAGGCGTGTTGCTTGCCCCGATGGAGTCAACACAGCCACCAACGCAGCTTGCTGCTCTTTGTTCGCCGTCCGAGATGACATCCAACAGAACCTTTTTGACGGTGGAGTGTGCGGCGAAGAAGTACACGAATCATTCCGTTTGTGAGCACAAAAACCCCGCTCGCTACTCGTCTGCTCAAGTCATCCGCAGGTCCTTCCACGATGCTATCGGTATCTCTCCTGCAATTGCTGCCACCGGCGTATTTGGGTAAGATCTAACCGTGCATTACAAGCCGTAGCTTCTGACAAAGCCGCGCACAGCGGAACCGGCGCTGACGGTTCTATCATGATTTTTGAGTCCGTCGAAACCGCGTTTCACGCCAACATCGGCGTCGACGAAATCGTTGATGAGCAAAAGCCCTTCGTTGCCAGGCACAACATTACCCCAGGTGACTTGTTAGTGTTCTATCCTGTTGATTTATACCCTATAGCTTGCCTGACCCGCGCGCTGCGGTTTCCAGTATCCAGTTCGCTGCCGCTGTCGGTATTTCCAACTGTCCAGGCGCTCCTCAGCTCGATTTCTTCCTTGGTGAGCTCTCTGCCATTTCCCCGTCTCTTTCTATGCTAAATCGTGACTGTTTTTAGGTCGTCCCAATGGCAAGTCCACAACAATGAGCTCGCATACTGCACGGAACTGAATGAATGCTTTAGCTACCCAGCCGGCCCCTGACCTGACCGTACCGGAACCCTTTGGTAATTATAGAATGATACACATAAATCTTAGCTGTACTGACGTGTATGAACCTTCCAGACACTGTGGACAGCATTTTGGCGCGCTTCGATGATGCGGGAGGATTCACCGCTGCTGAAGTTGTCGCACTCCTCGCCTCGTACGTCTAATCTCTATTTCCGTCGACTTCCTTCTCAACGCCCTGATCTCTGTTCCAATCGTAGCCATACCATTGCCGCGGCGGACCACGTCGATCCTACCATCCCTGGCACTCCTTTTGACTCTACGCCAGAACTATTTGATTCTCAATTCTTCGTTGAGACCCAACTTCGAGGTACGCTTTTCCCGGGGTAAGTGAATGGACATCATTTCAAGGGCGAACTACCTTACATATCCACCTCATAGTACTGGCGGTAATCAGGGTGAAGTTGAGTCTCCTCTCGCCGGAGAGCTCCGTCTCCAATCCGACTCCGAGGTAAGCAGTTGCAGCCGTACACGCGCTCACGCGTGGCTTGACGCTTGAGCTTGGCTGCCATGTATAACACTTCTCCCGTAGCTCGCCCGTGATTCCAGGACGGCTTGCGAGTGGCAGTCCTTCGTCAGTGAGTGTGCTACCTAACACGACACGAAGAAACCCGGGGGTGCTCAAATCTATTCTCCAACGATAGGCAACCAGGCAAAGATTCAGAGTGCCTTCAAAGCAGCCTTTCAGAAACTCGCCGTCCTCGGACAAGACACCAGCCAGATGGTGGACTGTTCTGAACTCATCCCTGAGCCTCCCGTGCTCACAGCCGCAGAGTCCACCGCTCACTTCCCTGCGGGCCTGACGAACGCCGATATCGAACAGGCCGTGGGTGTCTCCAATTATTGCTGTACTACTCGTTGTTGAGATACCACTGACCGATTTCATGATGTACAGTGCGCCACTACCCCTTTCCCCACTCTTTCTACTGATCCTGGCCCGGCCACCTCTGTTGCTCCTGTGTAAGCCTGAACTTATTGTTATCCTGGCCTAAAATTCTCACCACCTACTCCACTACCAGTCCCCCGTCTTGAGATAACCGAAGATTTGGCCGGCTTGTATATATCGCAGGCATGATCACTCGTACCGCCCACCGCTCCATCACTCTAAACAGTAACTTGACATGTTCTTTTGTATGTGTTTGAGCTTCCGTAGGTATCCTTCTGGTCTCAGACCGCTTGATATCTCACAACTATGACCATCTAAGAGAGAGAATGAAGTGTAGAAATCCTTGATAAGTAGCAGGACAGTGTCAATGATACACGAATGAGGAAGAGTTTCATGGTACATGATACAGCACTAAGGAGAGCATACGATTCGTTTGGCAAGCAAAAAAAAGGGGACTTCAAGATTTGCGCTGAGCTGAGGGTGAAGACTGTACAAATAATTGAAGAGACGATTGCTTCCGTACGGCGAGGAAAAATTGAGGATTGCGAGCGAAGTAATCGGAAAGAGCGTACGACCAATACATCGGCCGAGGGATATCATGGGGAGGGGCTGGGCGAAGTATTATGAACTGCCAGGCGGAGAATTTCGTCCACCACGACGCCGTTTCTTCTTTGCAGAATTCTCAGCAATCTCCACTGGCCGCTGGCAGACAGGACAACGCCCAGACACGTCGGTCAACCACGGATCTACGCATGTTTTCTGCAAAACGAGGTGAGATACGCTGACGGTCGCGGATTACATGAGCACATACATGGAAAACGTGTCCGCAAGCGAGTAATCGGAGTGGCTGCGGCCCTTCACCAGCATCCTCGAGTTTCAGCCTGTCGATGTCTGCCTCAGTCACCTCATCTACTTGGACCTCCTGTACTAAGCTATCAGGGTGAGCGGAAGATGGGATAGGCTTCGGTTCCACGGGTTTTTCCTTGTCGGCTGGCACACCTTCCTTCGGCTTATCCTTTCTCTCCGGCTCATCAAAGTCCATAAGACATATGGCACAAGCAGCACGATGACCCTCCAGTCTCACAAAAGGGTATTCTCCAGAAACCCAATTATCTTCCCACGTTTGGATCTCGCCGTCAGAGTCTCCTCCTTTGCGCTTCATAGCTTTCCCGTTAGCAGGAGTCTTTTTCGATCGCCGGAGGAAAGCAAATCTAAACCTTCGCGTGCGCTCGGTAGGCTTGATTGGAGAGATCGGAGGATATAGGTGTGCAGGTGAAGGAACAGAAATAAGGGATTTGGCATCCTTGGTGCCGTCTTCTTCAGGAGGTGGGGGAATATACAGCACGAGCGGTATCTGATCAACGACAGACTTTGGGATCTTCTTGATATCGGCATGAACTTCCCCGGCACGCTGAATTGGATGTCGACCAATACAGAGCAGAACAATGTTGTAGATAAGCTGTAGAAGGCTGGCTTTGAGTTGCCGTTGTTTGGACATCAGCGGATTTTTATACGCACGAAAAGCACCGGGCCCACAATGAAGATGACCAGGCCAATAAGAACGATCTCGAGCAGCATCAGATAGAGTATGCATAGAATGCCGAAGGTGAGCCACCACAAGTGTGGGGAAGAATGACGGCACGTAGTGACGGATGAATATTCGAAGACGTGGGCCGCCAAAAACCACACCATTGAGAGGGTATTGCTCAGGATATTGAGCCTATATTAAAAGCTTAGTCAATGTACACAAGGCTTTGAAGCAGACCCACACACCGTCTGAATAGATGTGTACGAGGGAGTGAGTTTTCAGGATTTGCGTTGTCGCCCTGTCCTTCAACGCGCGTTGACGCGGGTTGAGTACTGCCCTGCCTGTCAAGAGCACCAGTATTTGGTCGTCCAGCCTCAGTGTCTCCAGATGAGCCACTTCTACGCTCCCTGTCGTGGCATGAGCATTAACGTCAGGCGAGTCTCAGTCCCGAACTTACATTTGCCGCAGTGTAACATTTCTGCGCCAATCCCAATACCCCGTTAGGCAAACTAACGCAACCCGTACAAGCCAGATAGAGTTCCAAACGCCCAATGGCTTCAAGCATGCATCCCACTCGCTGAGTCCAGGGACCGTCGGACTTTCGCGATGCGACGCGATGACGAGTAACGTAACGACGACCACGTACTGCACAAGTCCAAAACCTAAACTCCACACCATGTTCAAAAGCTGGCTCCTGGCTTTCGCATCTGGCCCTGCAAGACCAAAGAACACTAGAAGTTTGCCCTTGAAACCTGCAGGCACAGGACGAGTTCGAGTTTGCCGGTGTCTGGGTGGACGAAGTGGGAGTTGCGCTTGCGTTTGGATTTGACCATCTGTAAAGCTTGGGACAGCAGAGTCACGCACAATGGCATCGCGCGCATGTGCGGGAATAGGAGCAGCGATTGTCCTCCGCGGACTGTCGACGCTTTGGAGGTGGGACACGCGTACATTTCTCGGAGTCTGGTCTGTAGAGATTCGAAGGTTGCCTCGATGTCGAGGGGGCCTCGTAGAAGATCCCTCTAGGTCAAGATCTCCTGTAGAACGCACCCTGCGCAGTGCACGCTCGAGTTGGGTCGTCAAGTCGTCTTGCTCCATGGCTATAGTGGTGGGAGAGACTGAGGATGACTCGCGCCTCGCCTGAACCTCCTGTCCTCAGGCTCTTATTTGGAAACCTCGAAGGGCTCAATCGATGTTGGAGGGTATGAGCTGCAAGGACTACCCACGCTGAGACCGCGGTGGCCTTAGTGTTTGTTGTTGTATAGCTTCCTTGCACAGGAATCCAATCACACGAAAAACATATCCTGGGCCATCGAGCCAACAAAGATGAGGAATATGGGCGTTGAAGGCGAGAGGCGGTGTAAGCGTTCAGAAGCGTATCGCATACTTACCGCCCAAATGAGACCCGGACCGTCAGCTCCGGCTCAGCGAGCGAGCGTCGCCGCCGAGCGCGATGAATCAGGAATAGTGAAATCAAACTTTAGGCCATAGTGGATTTAGGGATTTCCAAAAGTCCTCACCAGTCTATTGCAAACAATTTTCAAGGTGATTGCATGATCAAGGCGCACAGATATGTACAGAAATGCTTAGGAAATGGGGAATCCAGTGGCAGTCACGAACGTCGTTCAAAACCAAAGACACATTTTACGTAGATACGATTACAACGCGTTACGAAAGGAAGATGACGGTTAACTACAGGAAGGAAAGTCATCTCAACTTGTCTACTACGGCGCAGGTTGTGTCTTGCCTTAGAGGTCCTGATTCTCTTCTTTGGCCACGACTCTCTTGCCGCCTCCTGCCTTTTAAAGAAGGTGGACCAGGCGTCTGCCAGGAACGAGACTAACGTATAACAGTCTCTGAAACACCTACTGCAAGAAAGGGGTGAGCCCAACACAGCCGAGCATATGATTCGGGGCTGCTCAGACGTAACTAACGTGTGCTTTACAGGGGCTCAACATGCCGACCATAGTAACCTGCCTCATCCGAATATCTTTCACATCAGCTAGTATATAACCCCCCTCAGGCCACCATCCCAGTAGCTCCAGGTTTCCATCTCTCCAAGCGCAGGTCGGTGAGTGTGTATTTGCTCACATTTCACTCACGTCGGTCACCCTACTAAAATGCTCTTACAGCTACAGCTCACTATCTTCCCAATCGCGGCCTTTCAACATCTGGTATTCTTGCTTTCATGCGTTTCTCCACCCCTCTCGTGTTGTTCGTCGCCATTCTCATTGGCGAGCTCCATACGGTGACCGTGTCTGCCGTCCCCTATCCCCATTCCTCCGGCAACTTAGAGGGACACAGCACGAGCAATAACACAGTCCCCCCATCCTCTGTTCTCACCACAGTCTCAGAACTCCACTACAAGAGGTCAAAGTAAGTACTTACATTTCGAATGGTATTGTGAGTGAAAGGTGTGTTCGACTATATTAAATTAGACGCTCAACGTACGGGCGCTGTAGTTACCGTATATAAGACTAAAACTGATCAATGCAACGACACGCACTTTTGATCCCCAACTTCCACTGTGTGATCCCTCTCAGACTCGCTCTCTCAACGCTCTCCACTACTTTCATAGCCTTCTAACAGGTTATGAGCCCCGGATAAGCTCACTACCTCACTCATATTACTATCTGCACTCACTCTCTGCCCGCTGGTGGTTAATCCGCCGCGTGCCCACTAGTTGATGAGCTCTGATCCTACTGATCAGCCTCAACCTCGTCGTTCTACGCGCGAACGAAAACAAACCGACTTTCTTCGAGGCACTATCCCTCGTACAACTCGCAGGAGACGTACCCCGGTCTTCACTCCTACTCCTACTCCTCCTCCTGCTCCTACCCCTCTTCAACAACCAACAATGTCTTCCGCTTCTCGCGCTGTTACCCCAGGGCCTGCACCTTCCGACGACGCTCCCAACGTCGCTTCTACCTCTGCCGTCGTCGACCATCCCACTGCCCGCAACACGGCATCACGTCGAGTCTCAGCTCCTCCCTCTGATCGCCGTCGCACTCCTTTCGACACACTCCGCGACGACTTCGCCCGTCGTCACACCACTAAGCCATCGTCGGACGATAGTGACGATCCTATGGACGACGATGAGGCGCACGAAAGGCGAAGGGGCAAACTGCCCAGAGCCCGTCGTGCACCGTCCCCCTCGCCATCTGGCCCCACTGACTCTGCGCGAGCAGTGTCGTCCCTCCTTTCCGTGCCTCCAAAGCACGACGTGGAGTATACTATGTCGCTTAGCGACGTCCACAAAGCCTTCGCAGACGTTGGCAAACTTACAGGTCCTGATACCTGGCCGATGTGGAAATTCCGCGTCGATACTGCGATGTCGACCATCGTCGACTTCTATAGCTACAGGGGTGGTCTTACCATTCCTCAAGAGGTCCAACGGGCCGTCTTCAACGTCCTGGCTGGACACATCGCAGACTCTGTGATGGCCAACTATCTCAACGAGACCGCGCCGCACAGACTCATGGAGAAACTCTCCGAACGGTTCGAGCCGACTTCCACTATGTCGGACGCGAACGAAATCTTCCAACTTTTCTCCCTCCGCCGTCCTGTCCACGAAATGGACAAACTACTCGACGACGCGCACAACTTGTACTCGAAGATTCTGTCCAAGGGTATCGAATTCCCCCAACACATCTTCTACTCCGCCCTCGTCGGCATCATTCCCCCCGCCTATGCGCATACTCGCGCTAGCTACGAGGCTGGCGTGCGTTCCCGTACTCCCGCGGGCGAGAAGTACGACTACAATCCCATTTCTCTGAGCGTCGAGCTCCGCCGCGACTTTCATAGTTGGCGACTCGCTCATCCACTTGACCGCTCTCGGTCCAAGGGTTCGTCAACCCTTGTTCCTCGCGATAGGCCCGCTGGTGGTTCATCCGCCGCGTCGCCAGCAGTCGACAAACGTGTCAAACGTCCGGCGAAAGCCACTTCCTCCGCTCGTGCGGCCGCCGCTCCTTACTCGAAGGAGAAGTCCGTTCGTGACACTTCGAAGATGAAGTGTTACAACTGCAACGAGACAGGCCACACGACGCCTACTTGCCCTTCGCCCTGGACAGAGAAGTCCAAGGAGGCGATGAAGAGGAAGGGTATCACCCGGAAGTCTGTTGCTGCTGGTGCCAAGGGCAAAGCTGCCACTGCCGCCGCTGCTGTTGCTACTCCCGCTGTTGCTGGTCCGTCGACAACTACTCCTCGTCGCAACCAGAGCGCGTGGGTGTCGGCTCTCTCTGAGTCCGACGTCACTATGCACGTAAGTACTTCACTTACTACTACCACTTTTCATACTCTGCTTCCGCTGTATGCGACTTCGTCAACAGACGAGTCGGTACATATTCTTGATACTGGCGCGACTATACACTGTACGCCGTATCGAGACTTACTTTTCAATGTCCACTCCGTACCAACTATCGTACTGACTGTTGCCAACTCAGAACAACTAGTTTTGAAACTCGCTGGTGACATGGTACTCGAGGTGGAACAGGAAAGTGGTAAGCTTACTGAACTCCTGCTAAAGAACGTCTACTTCAACTCAACTCTACCTTTTACTTTAATCAGCGTTGGAAAATTGGACTCTGATTATCGTTTTACCTTTTATCACAATCTTTGTACTATATACGACTCGAACTCGACTTGTGTGGCTGTTGTTAGAAAATCAAATGATTTATACACGCTATCATCAACTCGAGTGACTTCTTTAGCAAGCGTGCATAGAACTGGCATTACTTTACTTGAACTACATAAAAAACTCGGTCATCTCAGTTACTTCATGATCAAGAAACTACTTCAAACTTCGTCAATCATCACTGATCATATAACTGACCATACTGAAACTCCGTGTGAGGATTGTTTACTTAACAATATCCATCGCAATACTGTACCCAAACTTCGTTCTTCATCATTAGCTGAAGCTTTCGGAGATCACTTTCATATCGACATCTTTGGGCCTCTACCCACAGCGTCGATTACTGGTAAACACAAATACTGGTTGACTATCGTCGACGATGCTACTAGATGGTTAGTACTTGCACCACTAGTTACTAAAGATGACGCCTATACTCAATGGGTCATTTTCTCTACTGAACTTTTGACGCAATATGGTATTCGTGTCAAGATACTTCAAGCCGATAACGACGGTGTCTTTACCAGTAAAGCTATGACTGCTTACTTGAAAACTCAAGGAACTATACTACGTCTTACTGTACATGATACTCCTCAGCAAAACGGTGTTGCTGAGCGTGTACATCAAACTATTATGAACTTGATTCGAGTAAACCTGCATACTGCATCTTTACCAAATCGACTATGGTGGTACGCTGCATTATACGCGATGTATGTGTACAATCGTTCTCCTCGTACTATACTTAACTACAAAACTCCTTACTTTAAGCGATATGGCACAGACATTAACCTTGATGGACTTCAAGTCTTCGGTCAGCCGTGCATTGTATACGACGAATATCGCACAAATAAACTAGCATCTAAGGGTAAAAGGGGAGTCTGGATAGGCTTCGCTGAACACTCTAAAGGTCACTACGTTTACTTCGGACAACGTGTTGGAGTTGAACGTAACTTGCAATTCGTTGACTCTACGATACGAATTGAAGGGGAGAAAGAACCAAATGTCGAAAAACTTACTACTGAAAAACAACTTGAACTTGAGGACAACCCTCACATAGAACCAATGGAAATCGACGAGCCTGACCCTACTGGTCCAAGGCGTTCCAACAGAACTCCTCAACTATCGCGTAAAGCTCGTGGACTAAACTACAACGAAGTAGACACTAACATTGCTTTCTACTTAACTGAGTTTAACGCTTACTATGCTGAGGACGTCGGTGACCCTGTCACTTTCAAAGATGTACTCAATCACCCTCTCAAAGACGATTGGTTTAAGTCTATGAAACTTGAGGTTGATACACTAGAACAACTCGGCACTTGGGAATACTGTATCCCACCGCCAAATGCCAATATTACTGGTTCTCGCTTCGTCTACAAGACTAAGTACGAACATGGCAAAGTTACTAAACTCAAGTCAAGACTTGTTGCGCAAGGATACTCTCAGCGCGATGGTATTGATTACTATGCAAACGACTTGTTCGCTCCAGTCGCGCGCATGAGTTCTATGCGACTCATACTTACACTTGCGGCTTCACTACACTTCGAGATTAACCAACTCGATGTTAAGTCCGCTTACTTATACGGTAAAATTAACGATGATGAAGATCTTTATCTTCGCCCGCCGCCTGGCGACTTACTGCCCAACTTGCCTAAGGGCTGGGTACTTAAACTACGCAAAACTATCTATGGCCTTAAACAAGCCGGACGTCGCTGGTACAAGGTACTATGCGATATACTTTTCCAACTTGGACTTAAGCGTTCAGACTATGATAACGCTGTCTTCTACCTTTATAGGGGAGAAAAACTAATACTTATACTCGCTGTTCATGTCGACGATATTACTCTCTGTACTATCACTTCTGTCGTCGCTGAACAATTTGAGATAGCACTTAGACAACATGTCGAGGTAACAAACGGTGGCACTATCCACTGGATGCTTGGCATGGAAATCGATTACGACAAAGCCTCTGGTGTTATCAAGCTTCGTCAACGCGATTATATCCAAACTATACTTAAACGAAACAACTTTGACCATGATCATACACGCCGTACGCCTATGATACACGAGCACAACTTAGCCCCCCGTGACTCGAAAGAACCTCGTCAGGACGCTGACGCTATTAAACAATACATGTCTTTAGTCGGTGGTTTACGATACGTTGCTGACTGTACTCGACCAGACGTTGCATACTGCACTGGTCAACTTGCACGATACTTAGCTGACCCTTCTAAGGAACACTTCGCTGCAGCTAAACAGTGTTACCTATACTTGAAGGGAACGTGCGATTACTGGCTTGTCCTAGGAAACCAAGCAACTACTACTAATACTTCACTTGTCGGATACGCTGATTCTGACGGTATGACTACATACGGCAATAAACCAATAATGGGCTACACCTTCACATATAATGACTCGCTTATCTCTTGGTCAAGTAAGCGTGGTTCACTTGTAACACTATCGGTCACCGAAGCCGAATTATATGCCTTAGCGCATGCGTCAACTGAAGCTATATATCTAAAAGCACTCATTGACGAACTACTTAACTCTACTATGGACCCTGTCAAAATGTATACTGACAGTGCATCAACTATTGCCATTGTTAGCTCACCTGACGAGCAACATTCGCAACGAACTAAACACTTCGAGATTCGTAAGAATTTCATCAGCGATCGTGTACTCAAGAAGTATATAACTATTCATCACATATCTTCTAACGATCAACGTGCTGATACACTTACTAAAGCACTACCTCTCGAAAAACTCAAGCACTTCAATGAACTACTTCATATTCGTGCTTGAAGGGGAGTGTTCGACTATATTAAATTAGACGCTCAACGTACGGGCGCTGTAGTTACCGTATATAAGACTAAAACTGATCAATGCAACGACACGCACTTTTGATCCCCAACTTCCACTGTGTGATCCCTCTCAGACTCGCTCTCTCAACGCTCTCCACTACTTTCATAGCCTTCTAACAAGGTGTCTCTGACAATTTGATTCAGTCTAAACAACCAATCAATTGCTACTGACTGCAAGTTCAACAAGCGAAGGCTGCAATATCAAGCACGTGGTCCTGTTGGTAGCCTGGAAAGTCAGCCAATTAGACAGGTGGCAGCTACGGTTGATTCTGTGGCCGCAAAAGCCCTCCACATTGTCCCTGGCCGCCCTGCCCCGCCCCCTCCTGTACCGCCTCCCTCTTATGAGAGCAGCTTTCAACCTGGCCGCCCTGCCCCGCCCCCTCCCGAATCGGCCCCCCCTTACGTTGCACCTGTCCCGCCTAGGAGAGCACACCCCCAAGAACGCCAATAAACATTGGCTGTCTTCCTATTCTTACGAGGCCCAGCAGTAATTATGACAGATCTTGTCGGTCCCGCGCTCTGTAGTATTCTCTCACTTGCCCGCCGCCATCCCCCTAGCTACTTACAATAGCCTTGTATTTTGAATGAAAGAACGCCTCTGACTTGCACATCACATCTAGGGTGAGGCATTTGGTGCCTTCGGATGAGAGGTTTTGTATACCCGTCGGTTGCTTTCACCGCTGTCGTTCGCATACGGTTCAATTCTCTAAGCATCATCAGTAATTCGTGTGGAGTGGGCTGCTTCACACGGCTGAATCAGTACTGATGTCCTACAATACTAACTAGGTCCTGCTCCAACCCTTCATGTAAAGGTTGCTTGCAAGGTAGAACGTCCACAACGTACTTTCCAGCGTGAGACTGTGCATACGCAGCATATTCAAGTACGTGTGATGAAGGGTAAAAAGTTTCAAGAACGCCATCTCTGCGCGGTGCTTTGGGCTTCAGCTGCAGATTTGATAGCAAGCGACCGTCGCCTCCATCAATCCTTGATGGGGATGGCCGGAAAGATTAATAGTACAACAGTACAATACAACATGACCGGGGTAAGGCTCCCCATCTACAGCGGACGGAACGTGGGGCCAGCCTTGTTAGCTACCTGCCGCAATTCCAGGCTTGAGCACGGCGCTCACGCGAGGAGCTGCTACAATCCTGCCAGAAAACAATACAGAACCTCATACGCTCAGTGAGGAAGAATCAACAATACTTTGGGTGCGGATCGTTTCGTGGCCACGAAAGACTTTTTCGTGTTATAGCAGCTTGGTCACAACACCAAGGCCCTACACAGGGGTAAGTCAACACATCAACCTCATGCGAAGCAACAAAGCGCTCACCTTTGTCTTTCCTTCTCTGAAAAGCAGCTTCATACCTTCTTTGAGAAACTCGGGCTGTGAAATGAACTCAAATGTCACTGTGGCCCGATCCCCGGTCCGTAGAATGCCTTGGGGGTTGTCCATGTCGATGATCCGCACAGTCTGTCGGATAGCCTAGACAACCAGGTAAACGGGGTACACATGGACGGTTAACACAGGGGAAACTCACCCCACAATGGAGCATAGCCTTGCATCGCCATACTCGTCAGACCATCAAGCAATGCACAGCTTTCAAGACGCGTACCTGGTAATTCTTCTGCAGGGTAGTGTTGTGACTAGACCCTGGTCAGTACCTTGGTCCAGTAGCAGCGTAACAAGAGCTTACTAAAGAATTAAAACCGTTCCTTCGAACTGCCGTGTAGCTTTCGTATTGAAATTCAATCTCTGTACTCCCGCAGCCAACAGTTCACTTACCTCGAGGTTGTGTTTCAGTTTTATGCACGATCACCTGCCCTTTCCTGATGTTCGCCCGACGTACACGCTTCAACGCAAGTGAGACACTCTGCCCAGCCTCCGCTGAATTGACCGGTGCTCTGCGTGCATGATTTTAGAGAGTAAATAAGTGTATCTAAATCAGCACTCACCGTTTCCGCTGGATAGTCTTGACGACAGTACTCTCAAACTTGCCGTTGGAATCGGGCCCGTACATGATAGCCTCCCCTGCTTTTATTCGTCCAGCGTTTAAGATACCATCGACGACCGTCCCAACGTAAGGCACAGACCTACACGTTGCGCGAACCAGGTCAAAGTTCTATTTATCATAGAGCGAGGTGGTGTTCTAATAAACTTACCAAACTTCAGTGATGCAGTACTACGCAGGCATGAACAAATCAACAACATATTGGTTCGCAAAGTACTGTGGACGTACCTCAAGAGGCTGGTCAGGCATGAATTTCTCCGTATCACCCTCGCTCGAGGGCAGCAGATTGAGGAATGTCCGTAGCTATTTATGGCAAGGAAATGCGTAAGAACAAACACTCACGTCACGTTGATGTAAGATTTAGGTTGTCCAGCTGTCACAGTTAATACGGAGACCCGTAAAAGCTGCACAACCTGACATGACGTCACTCACAAAGTTTAAGCCCTCGCCAGTAACATTGCTCAATTCGAATATAGGGCATAATCTGTCTATTTGTCAGTGAACAGTGAGAGATCATTGAGATGAATGCTGACCGCTCTTTCGCAAACACCTCTGCCACTTCTACGGCGCACTCCATAGATTTGACGAAAACAGGCTTTTTCCTGAGTTGCTGAGTAAATCACAATGCTTGCAAGAAATCAGGAAGCTTGCCGTACCGACAACCAGGGCTCTTGAGAATCTTTGTAACTTGGTTAATGGTCTCCGCACGCTTATTTGGCGGAGTCATGTCAATCTGTAGAGCATATTCACGTGAGCACCTGCCTGATGCCACATAGCGTGCCAGATCAACATACCTTCGTTATGCAGACAACCACGGGGACATTCAAAGCCAGCGAAATTGCCAGGTGCTCTTTCGACATACCAATTAAGCCTGCGTTTGCACCTACTATAAGCACAACACACGAGGGAGCCCCAGAGGTTAGACCGTAGAGAGTCGTCTTCAAGTACCTCTCATGACCAGCGAGATCGATGAAGGAGACTATTTTCGCAGCCTGGACACATATCGTCTCCCAGCTCATCTTCTCGTGCCGTATCGCCTCCACGTCATTCGAAAGCGTTGCTGTGGGAAGAATGGGCTCGCCATTCGGACCGAAACCTAATATCTGGAAGCAAGGAAGTATGGGAATACGCCCATGATCATTGTAGGACGGTTACTTACCTCCATACCCACGCTGGATGTTCGACCACTCTCCACTTCATGTTTATGTCTGAATAGGCTTACTCGTGCCCGTCCTCGACCATCGTCCAAAGCACCTAGGGACCCAGGTTCAGGGATATCCGGTGTGGGTGCAAGTTATGTATGAGTGCGAACCTCGCGTTAAAACACCTAGGGTTGTTGACTTTCCGCTGTCCACATTACCCACAACTGCACATCGTACCTCTGGAGTCAGAGTTACGGAAGGCGGTGGCAATCGAAGGAGATATGCGGCGCGACAGGGATCTTGTGTGTGGATATATAATGTCGACATCTATGTGATTTTGTTCGTTATTTGTGCCAAGAATGAACAGTGAGTAATACCTTGGCACCAAGCTCGTCAGCCGCGACAGCTAATCGTGCGGAGATAGTCTTCAGCTCTTCTGATGACACCGACTCTCCAACGGCACCGTCTTCGGCTGTGATGAGTTCCCCTGAGAACAATTGCTCGTGCTGAGGTCGTGAGCCAATTCTGAATATATATTCGCCTCGATTATGCGTCAACAGAGCTGCCACTTGATCTCGAGCCTCGTCGCTCTGATCATCTAGGAGTAGAAACTAGGAGTGTACATCCTTTGAGCACTATGGTGGATGGATGCACATGAACGCACCTGTATTGAGCACTCGTCTCTCGTCTCAGAAAATGTTGGCTTGCCCTCGAATTCAGTATACGGAGGGGGTGCCTCATTGGTGTCGACCCCGGTCGCCTTGCCCTCTGTCTTCTTTGCGTCCTTCTCCTTCGCTTTCACCGCTAGCTCATGCACTTGCGCTCTCTGCTTGAGTACCTCACGGTGATGTATCTCGTCGATCTCGGTTTGGAATGTCCGTAGGCTGGTCATGATGACGATAGTATGAGGAATAAGGTGCCTTGAGCTGGATTCAGAGACCTTATAGTCGCAGTTGAGCCGAGTCAGAACCGAGTCAGGTAGGTGCTCAGGCCAAGCTGAATGATTGCGAGGCGAATGTGACTCGCCAACTGGGCCTACTAGTAGCAACTTCAAGAGTCACAACGTCAATGGACACCAGTGACAGTCCAATACAAGGCTAGCATAGCGCCTCACTCACGAGCTATAGTATTGGTGAACGGGTGTTGTTCTCGCACACGTCTCGAGGGTCGGCGTTGAGTTGCAGTGCTCAGCACTAGCAGGGCTAGCCATGGTAGTTTCCGCCCTGGCCCCTGAGCTCATTACTGTATGGCCAGCAACGTGGCCGACCTGCTTATGGGCGCTACAGATGGCGCCTAAAAGCTACCACGACCTGAACACGCCGAGCAGCGACCACAGCTTGCTGGAGGGCGGGCAACTCGCAAGACCCCAACGAAAGGCTGCCCAAGGGATTCAAAAGTAATAAAGTTATCATATCGATACCCGATACCCCCCACGTCGATCAAAATACAACCATCTACTTGAAAGCAGACTTGGACTGGTTTCTCCGAGTGGCACTCAGTCTCCTCACCACACATAATAGACTGCTTGTTATAATGCATTCTCCAGGACCCTCCCATATCATAACGATAACCGGGACGGTTGTCGGCCTCTTGGACCCTACGCAGGCGACGCGTTTGCTGAGCGCACCAGGTTCAAGGCTTTCTTTTGCCACCTTTCACCCAAGAACTGCCTCCGCTGGTTCGCGACAGCTATCTACTCAGGACGAACTATGTAGTCAGAAACGTGTAGTCATTGAGACCCTTCCCAGTGGGGAAAACTTTTGGAGATGGGTACCGCGCGCGAAAGGAGTGGATACTGTCGCAGGGGAAGGGACATGGCCCAGAGTTATCAACATCTGCGGGTACGTGACATTCATATCTCTCATCTATGTGGTAGTAACGATCGTTGTTGACTAGCCAAGCTGTCGAGTGCTCGCAAGAGCAATGGGACATTTACAAGCTAGACACCGAATATGAGTGCATTGTCCGACCCTCCCCCGAGCTGACCACAATCACGCGTCGAGAACCGCAACAAACAGCTGAATCGACAGAAAGTTTCCCTACGGACATGAGTCGTCACAAACGGCGCGTCGAAGATGAATTCGAAGACTCCATGCCTCAGACGAAGAAGAAACGCCCCATCCTCGTGGAGACTGAGGTGGAAGGCGATAGCGACGACGACGACGACACAGACTCAGATGAGGAGGACGCGGTGGAGGAAATGATTATTGACGATGCGATGCCTGGTGTATGGAACGAGAGGAAGAGGCAGTTTCGCGAGCAGGTGAACAAAAGCAGGAAAAGAAGGAGGGAGAAAACAGCCGCGAAGAGCAGAAAACTCTCCCAGCCAAGAGACCCTCAAGATGCCTCGGACCTGAGCATGATTGACCTGACAATTGACGAAGCGCAAACCCCAACACCCCCTAATTCTATCACCTCACAGGCATCTACGGCTTTCTCTCAAACGTCCACAGCCTTTTCCCAGACTTCAGCGCCATCGAACATGCATTCCACCGGTTCTCAGAAGCATGCCACACACTTCTTTGTCAAACGTTCTGCTGAACCTGCTGAAGCACAAGTCGCTCCGACCAAACGCACTCGTACGCGCTCCCCTTCACCCACGTTTGCCAAGAAGTTCCACCCTGAGATGAAAGAAGTGTACAAGAGGAAGAAGCAGGAGCTCCAGAAGTCGAGGATGCGTAAGGGGATGGAGAGGTTGACAAAACGTAAGGAAGCACAGCAACGCGCGTTGGAAGAAGCCATCCGTGCGTCGGCTCAGCCTACTTTCACTTCTTCGGTTATACAACCCAATGGTAAGTACATTGATTGGTGCATCTGTCACTTTGCTCATAGTCTATCTTGAAGCCGATCACATACGGTTTGACCGTACTACGTCCTCACACTCTCCGCCTCAGCGCCCGAACGGCGTGGAGGACCCAATCAGTCTGGAAGAGAAGATCCGGCGCATGGCCGAAATCAACGCCTACGAGGAGGCTCGTGTTGCAAAGGAGATAGAACGCCAGAGGGCAGAACAAGCTAATCAAGAGAGGCAGCGCAAACAAGAAGAGCTCCGCGCACGCGAGAAAATTCGGCTTGAAAGGGAGGCCCGAGAGAGAGCAGCAGAGTTGGAGAGGCGGAGACAACTTCAGCAAGAAGAGCAGGAGAGGCGGAAGAGGGAACAGGAGCGGGAGGAACTTCGAAGAAAGACGCAGCAGCAGCAGGATCGATGGTCGTATGGGCCTTGGACGACACAACGTGCTCTTGAACGGTACAAGGTGCTTTCGGAGGCTTTCGACGCCGCCCAGTTCACGCCCGAGAATCCCATCACGTTCTTGACTGTTCCTTGGCCCGTGCTGCACAAGCCGACGAAGTTTACGATAGAAGACGTCGACTGGGGTGCGGTAGAAGGGTTCTTCAAGGCTGTCCGCTCGCATATGCGTAGCCAGGACTACAATGCTCTCGTCGAGAAGAGTCATCGCAGGTTTCACCCAGATCGATGGCGTGCGAGAAGAGTATTGCAAAGTGTCCAAGACGACGATTTGAAGGCATGTTTAGAAGTCGCTGCGAACACGGTCGCGCAGGCGCTGACTCCGCTATGGAGAGAGGTGAAGAGTTCATGATTTATTGGGTTAATACAGGTACGACGTGTGTGGAAGGATATATCAAGTGTATTGTTACTGTTTAACCATCTTATTCATTTCTATATTCATCGGTGGCACGTCGGTTGGATTCCCTCGCTTCGGTACGTGCTCTCGTTCCTCTCCATTGCTACCAGCGGAGGCATGGCCACTTGTGACCCCCACTCGCTGTTTTTTAATGTGAGTCTAGCTCCTTGTAGATTTGAGCGTTGAATCTTTAGAATGGACACGCACTCTCGTTGCAACATTCTCCGAGTCCGACGACCATGGAACAACCTCGCCAATGGGAGGAGCCTGACTTCATCCTCCATTTATCCATCATTCCTCCGATCCTGTCATATAGTGCAAGACCTAATTTTACGGGCAGCTGAGACACCCTCCTCGAAAAGCGAACATGAAGACCATCGCATTCGTCGCTGTTTTGTCCTGCCTGATTCTTAGGGTGGTGGCCCAGGCCCAAGAATGGGGACAGTGTGGCGGGATTGGCTGGTATGTGTGCTTATATTCTACTGGACACTACAGAGAAGTCAATACTCCTATAGGAGTGGTGCTACTACCTGTGTCTCGGGTACCGTGTGCACGACACTGAACGCCTGTAGGATACCTTCTTTCGACTGGGGATCGAGACACACGCTTAACATTTACACACAGACTACTCCCAGTGCATCCCAGGAGCAGCGTCGAGTGTTCCTACTACCTCGTCAGGCGTCACATCCTCTGGTACACCTACGCCGCCCCCCACGACCACATCTAGTGGTCCCACCCCCACCGGCTCCCAGATCCGCGCCGTCAACGACCCTGTTTTCCACTTCTACCTCCAAGAATACGGTACGTGCAAAGATTGCCGATAATTTTTACATGCTTGGCTGATTATGGAAACAAAATCATGTCAGAGGGCCAAGTCATGCTCGGCCCAGAGGCGTCTTCAGGTTATTTCACGATCAGCGGCGGCACAATCCAGCTAACTGGTGCAACTCCTCTGTTTCTCAATGAAGACACCGCCGCTTCGACGTCGTACAAGCCGCTGACGTTCAACTCCACTGCCATAACCACTGACTGGCAACTGGAAGGAGACACGATTATTACTACTACTCCGAGAGAGCTCAACTTTATGGCCTGCGCGACTAGCGATGCCAATTACTACACTGTATCCTTGCAGACGGGCAACGACATGCCAGCGGGCGAGTCGTGCTCGATGCAGTCTCTGCATTTGCCATGTCTTTGTTAAACAACTGTGTAACATTCTCTTCCGAAACAGCTATATCACTGTGCTATGCAGCTACACTGCCTTTCTGCGACGCGACGCGTCGCAACGCGATCACGTGCTGAGAAAAGTATGATGTCATGAATGCTAGAGCACGTATCCGGGCTCTGCTCACCCAATGCCGCTGCGCTCGATGTCTGCGGCTTACGAACCTGTGCCATGTCAGAGAGTGACCCGCCACTAGAGACGAATGAGGAATGAGGAGCGGGGCGCTGGTGCGCAAGTGTACTATATACGGAATACCCGCCTTGGATTCAAGATCACGGCCTGGCACAGGGGCAACCTGTCGGTTGCTCACTCCGTGCCAGTTCGTCTGATTGACATGCCAACTGACGAGCATATATCAACAAGAGACTTTCGACCTGCAAAAGTTCGTCTGAACCTCTTACCTCTCCACAAAGTCGTCGCAATCTCTGTTGCATTCTGCTTGGTATCCTTAGCCTCGTTCAAAGCCGGCCAGTGGTCAGTAAAACCACAACCACACTTTCTTCCCGTTCAAAAGCCAGTTCTTGCATCTTCAGGAGCAAATACAGAACTTGAATCTGTTGCAAAGTCACCGTCGGAAGACGTCGATATGCCTGGCAGTGGAAAGTACAGCGTTGGATAGTGAGTAGTACCGTCTGAGTTGTTGCATGAATCATCTCATACCGCGCATAGCTTTGTGAACTGGTAATGCAGTTTAGTCTCCTCTATATAGAGCTCTGAGCTCAAATTGAGATACGCAGGGGCATCTATGGGCGCAAATACCCTCCCTCACTGATTCCCGTTCAAGACTTAACGTACGTGTCTACTCTCTCAATCGACTGGTGAGGGCTAATTGAGAAGCAGACACATTCTATATGCGTTTGCCAACCTGAAAGCCGATACAGGTGAAGTTGTCTTGTCCGACACATGGGCGGACCAAGAAATCCATTACCCCGGCGATTCGTGGAGCGACACGGGAAAGAACTTGTATGGTAATTTCAAGGCCATATACAAATTGAAGAAAGAACATCGGCATCTCAAAGTCATACTCTCGATCGGAGGCTGGACTTACTCCAATAACTTCCATCCCATCGTCGTAAATTCACAACTGCGAGCGGGATTCGTCGTGTCTGCCATTCGGCTCGTTGAAGATAACGGCCTGGACGGGCTTGACATAGACTATGAATACCCTCAGAACGAACAACAAGCGCGAGGCTACGTTGACCTCTTGAGAGAGCTGCGGCACGGTTTAGATGAATATGCACAAAGAAAAGGAGCGAAATATAAGTTCCTCCTCACCGTATGTTCCCATTGACATTCCGATACCATAGTCATGCTCACGTCCCTCCAGATTGCCGCCCCTTGCGGTCCCGACAGTTACAAGAAGCTGCTTGTACGCGAGATGGACCAGTATCTCGATTTTTGGAATATGATGGCGTATGACTTCGGTGAGTACGGGCTGCCTCTGACCCTGTCTCGCAATCACCTGACCCACCGACGCAGCGGGTTCTTGGGACAAGGTAGCGAACCACCAGGCAAATGTCTTTGGAGGTCCGATGAATGCGTCTGAGGCCATCGGGTACTACATCTCTCATGGGGTACCCCGCGACAAGATCATCATGGGTATTCCGCTCTACGGTCGATCGTTCATGAACACCGATGGACCAGGTACGCCGTTCCAGGGAATTGGCCAGGGAAGCTGGGAGCAGGGTGTGTATGATTACCGTGCTCTACCTCTTCCTGGCTCGGAAGTCCATCTCGACTCGTATTCAAAGGCAAGCTTTTCGTACAATCCTCGAACGAAGGAGATGGTCAGCTACGATTCTGAAGAGGTAGGTCGATGGAAAGGCGAGTGGATCAGGAAAGAGGGCTTGGGTGGTAGCATGTTCTGGGAGTTGAGTGGAGACAAGGGATCTGAGAGGAAGGAGATGGAGGGTGGACCAGGGAAAGACCCTCAACCTGGCCGGAGTCTGGTGGCAGTGGTCCAAGAGGCCATGGGACCCTTAGATCAAACGCCGAACTGGTTGCGCTACGAAGGAAGTCAATTTGACAACATGAAAGCAGGCATGGAATGAAGGTTCTGGTATAGCCACCTTTTCTCCAGATAGTCAACGCTCTATTCAATGACAGCAGCATCTCCATGCAGGACACATACATAACATAATCTCATTATAGGATTCTATGTGCAGGCCATCGTGTACGTCGTGCATGTTCTAAACCTACTTTGCTTCAATCTTGCAGCCCCAAACCGTACTCGTACAACTGCTTTGAGGATGGAAACGCAGATAAGCTGTGTGCTCTGTGATCTCTGTTACCATTCCCTTGGTGCTCGAATGAACCAGCCGGATATCTTACCCTGCATGACTCGTGTTTCTCCGTAAGTACACGCTGGTTATGTTATCTATGCTCAAAAGGTTAACCAGGGTCTGGCGCAGTGGGTCCCCGTGTCCCTCTCATCTCGCAGTCGGCGAGGGATCTGGCGTTCCAATCCAAAAGTCAAGCTCAAACCGAGGCACTCAACCTGAACCAAGCAACTTTCGTACGCTTCACATTGTATACCGCACGAGTCTTGTTCTGGGACTGAACTGCATCGCTTTCCTTGCACGTTGTGCACACGTTTGATAGCTAACTTCCATCGCCCCCGGTCGAAGAGTCAGCATTGTACGCAGGCAATATCGAAACACGTTGAGTCCTCGTTCGGCGTGCAGACGCGCTACTGAGTCGTCTTCTCGTGCGAAACAAGGAAGTGCCATGTCGTGTTATAGCTCCCTGCGACACTTGTTTCACAGCGCCAGTCCGCCTTGTGGCCCCTAGCCCTCGATGTTGGCATTGCCACCCTCTGACTGACAGTGACAGCAGGCCGTAAGCCGCTGTACATGTCAAATTATTCATACAACATCTCTTACCGCGGAAGCCGCAGATGAACCTCGAACTAAATGATAAGATTTTGAAAGAGAATCACATTCTTGGTTTTGTTAGTACATGCAGTACGCTAGCTATCGTGTCCAACAGTAGTAAGTACATGAGCAATATATCAGATAAAATAGCACGTAGTACAAGGTATCACATCGTGAACAAGCTCGTGAAGTATCATCATCATGACGTGAAAGGTTCATTGGTTCCTGGCGAACAACGCACGGCGCCAGGGGCCTAAACCGACTGCGCTGGCTTCATCAGTAGCAGTGCCTCATGCATCTCAAGAATGCCTCGTGCAGCAGGCGTTCCTGCATAGATCGCGCCCCGGCTCCGGCAACTCACATTGAGATCGCTCGGCCTTTCCCAACCTCATGAGCGCCACGGAGGGTGGAACGTCCCCGACCGGGTTCTTCGTGGCCATAGGTGTTGGGCTCTGGATCGAAGGCTTTATCCGCCCTCACGTAACTAATCGCGCGAGGACTTTTATGGGTAAACCCGGCAAAAGCCAACGCTTTGCGCACTTCGAGGATTTCTTGTCCGTGCACTTTATCCCGCAGCAGCGGATCTCGAGTGGCATCCGCAGGTGCGCCGTTCGCCGGCGCGAGAGGCTTTTCAGTTGCAAAGGGGGTTAGCCAAGATAAGCACAGCAAAAGCGGGTACTTTAGCTGCGTACCTCGGCTGGAATGTCATCATCAAAATGACGTGTATCCTCCGGGTTGCGTAATTCAGGTCGGTACGGCGCGGGATACAGATGCATGTCGTCCCAGTCAATACCGCGGAACCAAGGGTGGGCCTATGCGTCAAAGAATTAGGCTGTACTCGACATCGTGTTCGGAGACAGGACAGAAATTGCTTAGCGTCCTACTTTGATCAAATGCGCGCCGTCCACGCTCCCCGACACCCCGGCAGGTGCGATGAAACCGCTCCGCCTTGCTTGTGCGACCAACGCATCGGGCCTGTTGACTGACGCGGAGCTTTGTGACCCGAGTCGATCCTCCGGTTCGCACAACAGTTGTTCCATGAGGCTAATGCCTTCTCGCGAGACTCTGGGGCGTGGGGGGAACTTGAGCGACTGCTTCCAGTTAAGGATCTTCTGCCTCGTTACATGCCGCTGAATGTCACGAGTGACGATGACGATCATGGCACCCGTCATGGTGTAGGTGAGATGATGGCTCGTTCGAAGTGAACATAGCACGTACCGAGTTACTGACGAATGGAGGGAAGCTGCGAAAAGCGGTGAGCTAGGGAGTTATTGGAGCTGTGCAGGATGCCTTACCCGTAAAGACACTCGAACATGATCACGCCAAGACTCCACCAATCGCAGGAGTAAGAGTATCCGTGCCCCCGAATAACCTCGGGCGACACTGATGAAAACGGCAACATCAGCATCGATCGACAGTAATTGAGGATAGGGGAGAGCTTACTGTAAGAGTTGGTACCACAGCTGCACACATAGCGGACGGTAGGGTCAATTTTGACTTGTCACGAGGCAGATTCCACGCACTTACACTGAGTATGCCAACTGTCATTGAGTCAAGGCAGATGTGAGCTTTCATGTCACTTAATTCTGGAAACAGCAGGATCACACCTTTCTACTGTTCTTTTCCCGCCAGGTGAAGATCCCTCCCTTTCCATCGCCACCCATGAGGCGTTCAACATCCTTTCGATCCATGCGCCTTGTCCTCGTGCCATCCGCGGGAGAGTTGCGGGATTCCAAATCAATTCCGTACTTGTGGAGAAGGTGTAGACGTTGCTGCTCGTAATCTGCCATTGATTCGAAATGAAACGTCAGGTCTTTGGAAGGGCAACAAGGGCTCAGGCCAAACATACAGGAGGTATCGTGCGCCCAATGAAGGTCCGTGCTGTACGGGTCCAAACGGGGGAGGCGTCAGGTTTTTTGACAAGGATTTGCAAAATACAAAAGGCTCACGCAAGACCAAAGTCACTCAGTCTGATATGTCCGTCGGGGGTAAACAAAAAATTCTGACAGAACATGGAGTCAGTCAAACGATAAGGTGATTTATGAAAGAGAAATGAAAGATAGCTCCGCAGTAGACCCACATCTGGCTTTATGTCACGGTGGATGAACCCAAGCTTGTGACACGATTCAATGGCGAGTATCATCTTGGAACAAAAGGTGTTAGCTGGACCGCGCTCCCGACAAAAAGCGCATGTTGCGATAGGCACGAACCTCCGCGACATAAAATCGTGCAAAATCTTCTTCAAATATGTCCCGTTCAATCAGCAGATTGAGGAGGTCACCACCGCCCATGTACTCCAGTATCTGGGGAAATGAAGTGATATATGAGATGGCATCCCAAAGTACAATGTCTATATGTCAAGCCTGGGACTGACTTACAAGATACAAGTGGTCACGGTCTTGAAAACTATAGTGAAGTCTGACAATCCATTCAGCCCCTCTCGGGGTGTTCACGAGGGAGGCCGACTTCAAAACGTCTCTTTCAGCGCGAACATGCCCTTCTTGACCTTTGCGCAACATATCCGTCTTTCTCAGCTAGAATATCAGAAATAAAGGATATTAGCGGATCAAATAAGGAAATGAGCGTGTCAACAAGTTGATGGGTATGCTTGCCTGCTTCATTGCAAATAGTTGCCCTGTAGAGCGCTCACGTACGAGAGAGACCACGCCGAAGGCTCCTGCGGTGACAATGCAGGGTACCGTCAGCGGGAAGACTCGGTAGACCGTGAAAACATACCGTGACCAATTGTTTTCAGTTTCACAAACGCAGTGACATCAACCTTCTGCCGGCGTTCTCGAAGATAGTCGGTCTCATTCTGGCGCCATCTAGAACGCAGATATTCCTTCTGTACTTCACTCAACTGCATGTTGGTCATATCTTTCTCCATCGCAACTCTCCTCTGTTCCCGCGAAGGCGTGTGACGAAGGAGAGGGAAGTATAGATTTTCGAAATAGATCTTCGCGGCGACTGCCTTCTCCAAGGTAGCCAGGGAAGGTGTGATCGGCCTGGGGGGTGTGGGGAGAGGACGCGAGGTAGGTGGAGGAGACCTCTCGAGACTCCGGCTACCTGGTCCATCTTCTTCGACGTGCTCATGATGCACAGGGAGACCAGCAGCCCATCGTAGAGTAGACCCGCCGGGCTTCCCCAGTTGACCCGGCGTCCTAGGGGAAGTTGGCGTGACAGAGGTAACAGGAACGTTCTCTCTCGCGGCAGTTGTGATTGTAGATGATGTGGATGAGCTCATGCCATTGACGACGCGGAGAGGTGGCAATTGTCTGTCCGCTGTCAACTGGCTTGGTGTCGGTTTGAATGTCCCGACGACCTCATTGACTGCTTTCGCCTGGTTCAACCGCTTGATTTTCTCCTTGATGGGTTCAGCCCATCGCGGGTCTGAATAATAATGAGGAAGCACTATTGAGAAAGATAAGCACTACGGCTCACCTCCGAGCTTGCCTTGACCCTCTGGTCCCCATCGAGATAGAAGTGCTTCGGCCTGACCAGCATCAGAGGCATGCACTAGATGCCTAAGTGCGGCATATAGCTGACTGTACTGTTCGCGGATGAATATAACTTACATGAATCGCATCGGTTCGGACACCATGTCCTTACTGATCCTCCTTGGTTTCAGGTTTCTTGCTGTGGGAGAAGACGGTGGAGAAGTAAGAGGCGGAGGTTTCGTAGCAGTCTTCGCAGTATTTGGACTATCGGGCGCGATGTCTTCATACCGCGGACCTGCTACTGGTTCTGGGTCCTGTTGTGGCCAGAAGAAACGCGAAGGAGACGGGGTAGACGGAATCAACGCAAGAAGATCATAGAATCCTTTGTGTAACAGTGTTCCGCCTCTTAAAGCAGTGGGTGCGTCGTTGACACTGGTCTGGCTCTCTGGAAAGAGAGGAGAATATGGATATGCAGGCGCAAAATTAGAATAGGGCTGGTACGCTCCTGGAAAACCTGGGTGCATATGATCTTCCTCGTCCAATATTCTATAGTCGACATACTTTGGCAGCGTCGGCAGTGGTCGTCGAGGGACCGCCATGGTGGTGAGAGCCGACTGTTGGTCGTCTCCAGAGCGAGCACCACTGGCAGCGCTACCAGGTCGTAGATGATCGAGTTTGGCAGGAGGTAATCAGCGTGACCCGACGTCACAACTTGACGCGCCCCTCCCACCGTATGCGTGACAGTGACCCGACGCATTCCGCGCCTTTCCTCCGTACCATCGTCCGAGCTGTAATGAATATTCTCCATCTCCTCCTCTCGTTTCGTAGGAAAGATTAGCGATATGCTGAGCGTTCTGTCCATTCTGGTTCTCATTTTCAGCCCGTTGCTGCTATAAATTTGGATGATCTTGATCCTCGTTCGTAAGGGTATACCATACTTACGTCTTGCCAGATAGCCTCAGCGATGCAGAGGTGAAACGCCTGAGCTGTTCGCAGGGCTAAGCGTACCGACAAGGCCCATCCCTAATCAGGACAAACGGCCTGCCATTGGGAGAGCGCGGCCGGCGTTTGACCGTCTCGGGCCAGCACGAGCGGGAAGGCGGTGAGTCGACCAAGACTGTGACAAGAAGATGCGCAACTGATTTCTGTCGGTCCCAAAGTCTCTGTGAAACCTGAGAGAAACTGTTCCGTCTCTCAGAACCTTTCGTACACGAGGCCAGTGCGGTCCCACTCACGCACGCACGCGATTAAAACGCGGCCGTGGACGTGCATCTGCCTCCACAGTTCGATTGCCTTTGCGATGCTATATGTGCGCACAACGCGGGTTCAACACTGTGACACGCTGCCTGTCGTCTGAGTCCTCCAAACAGACTCCGCTTCACAACTCTTTCCGCTACCACTCCCTTACCTAGCTTTTACAGCGTACCAGCCCTCGAATCCTCAAATCCCCGGTTTGTACACTCGGTACCCATACTCTCTACACGTCTCGCCTCGCGTTAGCCGACCCGCTGCCCCTTTGCCCAAGCATCACAGATTACCATCTTGTCATCCACCCTCTGGCCTCGCACAACGTGGCTGCATGCACAGCCATCACAACCTCACTTGGCCAGGAGCACTGTACGGACCATCGGGTCTATCCAACTTGTGTCACAGAAGGCCCTGCACACTTCACGGCCGCTCACCTCATGCCGCCAGTGCGATCCAAAGAGTACATAATCGAAGCGGAAAATCTTCCAAGGTCATCATCCAACGAAAGTATCCTACTCTCACTTAAACTCACTACTACCATGTCCCACGACGATCACTTCCATTATGGGTGTTTTGGAAGGCCTTCTCGACGAAGTCCCGCTGTTGCAGGCAACAACAACAGTCCTAATAACAATAACGCGAGGCGTGGATTTTTCAGCAGCGGTGGGCGGACCGTGCTCCCTCCTCTTCATCTACCGTTTCGAACCTCACGTTCTCCAGGTTTGTTCTCGTTTCAGCATCGCAATGCAACATGCACGTTAATTGTTGTTCCAATGCAGCTCCTGACCCAAACTTTGTCACAAATCAGTTTGGTCAACAAGACCCAACACAGAATCGCCCTGACTATAACTTACCTGTATACGACGAGTCTGGCTGGCCAGCTAATACCAGTGAGTCCCCACCCCTCTTCATGCACTACTTGATGTCCAACCCCTTTGACGCTGCTCTAGCAGTTCATCATCCAGCTGCAGCGACCCAATTCCCAAACGACCCCAGATACTCCACGACGAACCCCAATTATCCTTCATTGACCTCTAGAATATCGCCCCCCATCCCCTACGACTCACGCACAATGCCCGTGAACACCACTCACCAAGGACAATACTATCCGCAGGCCGGAGACACTACGCCATCGATGATTCCTGGCGCCCACATTCGTTCACCGTCTTCAACAGGATACCCCGCTCACTATACATATGGAAATCAGCCTCAACAGGCATCTTATTACCCTGGCTCAGACCCCAGAGCATTAACGTCCGGCATACCTGGGATGCAATATGACCCTACAGGAGCGGCGATCCCCCGTCGTTCCTCGCTGTCGGTGGATCGTACTGTCCCGTCCCGCCTCTCGCAACACGGGCTCCCATATGCCCGCGCCGCACCTGTCATCCCTTCCTCGTACGACCAAGAATCGATCTCGGAACCCGCAATCAAGAAGAAGCGCAAGCGTGCAGGTAAGTCTCTGTGTATTTGACGCTTGCTTGGCCACTAATGTCATTGTCAGATGCCGAACAGCTGAAGGTTCTGAACGAGACGTACAACCGCACCGCGTTCCCATCGACCGAAGAGCGTAACGACCTCGCAAAGAAACTGGGAATGTCTGCCAGGAGCGTACAAATTTGGTGAGTCTTTTATACACTTTAACCATCTCATTTCCGAATTTAATATCTCACTGGATGACGTCCTCAGGTTCCAGAACAAACGCCAGGCCATGCGTCAGAGCACCCGACAAGCCTCCAATGCGACAGCACCTGTGGCATCTGAGCCATTCACCGCCGGGCCAGCGCCGAGCTCTGCAATGTCGACATCCCCGCCGCCCATACAGGGCGGCCCTTACAGCCTCCCACCTGCCGGGCCCATGGGCTCGATCAGCATGGCTGGACAAATGCATGGTAGCCAGCGTCACGACGCCTACCGACCTCCCATGTCATCTTCACCCCCTAACCAATACCGGGGCCGGAACTACGACGAACGCGATCGGAGGACTCCTCAAAGGTCGCCCAGCCGCACGCGCTAGGGTTATTTTCTCCCAAGCAGCGAGTCATAGGCGTGCACGCATTACGTGCATGTTCCCGGCAACACCGCCTCTTGTTTTTATATTCCGTATGTCGCGCGGTTGAACCATGGTATACGTAAAGTATCTCCATAAGTGATTCCCTCTGCCCTAACTTTGATTATCGCCCAATTGGACGCTTTATCATTATCATCTATTGCCTCCCATCGTTGTTTCTTTTTCCTTGTTATTGTCGCATTCAACCCCACAGACATCCCTGTTCTATATCGCATCTCTCTCTCTTCTCACCTCCAACGGACTTCCATCAGATCATGACCCCCCATTATTCATTCTTATCACCACATCACAATCGTTACCCCCCGCTATGCACATTATACCCTACATTATACCTCACTATTAATCTTTATCCCTTCATTGCTTCTTGTCGTCGTCCTCGCTATCTCTTTCGCATTATGTAGCTAGTATTTTGGACATTCAATTATCACCTTATCTTATTTAATCCTATTACTTACCATCTTCGCTTTCATAATAAACCACCCTCCCAGTCGTTTCGCGTTCACGTCGCTATTTTATCAGAATGAACATAAACTTCAGAAAACCCCATACTGCATACGTTGTCGTGCCGTCATGCTGAGTTACTAGTCCGCTTCAGCGCGAATCAACGTCTCATTTGTCAATGGTGTGAATCAGTCAATCCGCCTCGCCAATACGTCAGATACAACACTTCTCGGCCTCTCTTCTCAAGGGTTTGAGGTGCGTCGAGGCAGGACACGACTCATCTAGCACGTCACTCGCTTCAGGAACGTACGTAAAACGTGAGCAATGCATGCATTGTCGTGAGAGGTAAAGAGGCAGTACACCGTACTAGTCGTATAACATATCAAAGCAAGCTCACTGCTGCCGAGAGCAGTGAAACAGATCCCGAGGATTCCATCCTCGAGAGGGATGGCGATAAAAAAGGAATGGACCGAGCCTACGACAGCGTGGATCTATAAATCCACATAAAATAGGGCTTTCCGGAAGCATAGAGAGATCTGCTAATCTTAAGAAATCAACGCTAGCCACGTATAAAACGTCGCAGGATGCACCGCGATTAGTGGTGGCGTTTGGCGCTCATGGCAGCGTGGCGTTGGGAACGTCTTGCCATGCGGCCACGGCATTGACCTGTCGCAGAGGCCTGCAGACTGGAGCTGCTCTTCGATGGAGTAGGCAGCGAGGACGGGGTAGCTAGTGAAGCGGAAGCAGCGGAAGGAGAGCTGCTGGGAGAGAGTGGGGAAGAGGACGCGAGAGAGGAAGCTGTGGGGGGCGCCGGGGCAGCGTTGTTGGTGCCGCCGCTGCCACCGAATGCAGGAGCAGGACCGGGGATGTTGAAAGATTTGAAGCCGTCAGCCCAAATATCCGGCCAAGTAGTAGTGGCATAGACTCCCGGAATCTTGACTAAGGAAGACCCGGAGGGAGAGGTACTACCGCTCCC
Organism: Cytidiella melzeri; assembly: GCA_022592445.1. Classification (NCBI taxonomy): domain Eukaryota; kingdom Fungi; phylum Basidiomycota; class Agaricomycetes; order Polyporales; family Irpicaceae; genus Cytidiella; species Cytidiella melzeri. Next base: position 188,466 of record JABYQR010000031.1, read on the forward strand.
TGTGACCCGGACCTGACTGAAAACAGAGTCATCACCGTTTCTACACATTGACCTCGACCAATACTTACACACATTCAGGATACACCTGGATCTGTGCTGGGGAGGAATGGAGTGCAATCCTGATAATAGCGTGAGTACTTAATCAAAGATATTCTGAGCATATACACATACAGCTCGTGACGAATCAGCTGCAGACATCCATGTGAGCCAAGTCACCAACGAAGAAGTCAATGAACGACTACGTACATACTGTCCGGGTTTGAGCTCAGCAGGGATGGTCATAGTATCGGAAAGACCATCTACCAGATATTTGATGAGATATAGCATCGAGGATGAACTTTGTAAACTTACTCTGGATTAAGAGGTCAGATGCCCAAACACCACCCGAAAGGCCGGCTGCGTCGACTTTGAACCACGACGCGTCTGCAGTGTCGAAGGTCTTGCAGTCACCATTCGTGCACGCCGCCATGTAGTGAGAAATAGGGCCCTTGTGGTCTTCATGAAAAGACATCATGATCAGCGGACGAGATTAGCAGTTCCAGCGTATGAAAGCACATACCATCGGGCCACTTGAAGCAGGTACAAATTCAGTAAAAGCTGCAATCAGACGTTGCCCCTCACTCACCCTATTCATCGTGAATGTGACTTGGCTTCCTGCCGCGGCGTCTACGACCAAAGCAGCACCTTTGTTCCCACCGACGTTGCAGGCGAGACTTGCATCGCTGAGATCAATAACTAGAGGTGAGATGACCAAGTCAGACGCTAACACACAGAACATGTAGGCCAACTGATGCTTACCTGGTCCGTCGTTGGGAACGACGCGAGTGACACGGGAAGGGATAGGGCTCGCATACCTGCCACGAAATGGATTAATGTTTGATCAGAAGCTCGTATGTAGATCCGGATACCCACGGGTCAACGTTAGGATCCCAGGCGGTGTAGGACTTGCCGCCGATGGTGACCGATGCGAGATAGCCGTGAGCAGCGACGCCAGAAGTGAAGGTGGAAAGCAGAACGGTAGAGATGAAGAGCGCGGTGGAGGCAATCATGACTGGGTCTTGAAATGAACGGTGGGGAATGAGAGAATAGAGGTTCAAAGAACGACGGGTGGTAGGAGAGTCAACGCGAGCGAGACGGTTGCCAGCGAGGAGCAGCAGACAGGCGTCGGGACTCGTGAGGAGGTGGTTGGAAAAAGACAAGGGGGACGGCGCACTTGCACCTGAAACGGCTTTTGACACCCGAACCACCACCGCCATCTGATGCTTGATCTCTTGGCATTCTCATTCTTTATGTTTGTTTCACAGCCATAACATATCCGCAGAGGTGCTTGTTGGACCACGGACAACGTCGAGCGCAGAGTGTGATTACAGCGCAGAAATCATAACTGCAGCCCTCCAGTGGCAGATCTGCGATCGTAGACGCTCCTCGCTCTCTGCAAATCCGCAAATCGAATCCATTACCATCTATGCAAATAGCCCCGATATACAGTAGGGTGGACGTAACCTAAGTCTATGTAGAGTTTCTAACAGTGTATTCAACATGCAAGTGCGTCCAGTCATCTAATCGCTATCTGTGTCTTCGGGTTTCGGGCCACCGAGGTTGAGCCAGTTGAATTTTCTAACCCGCCTACGTTCCTCCTGAGCCTTGATCTGGTTGCGAGTCATCTTCTTCTTCTTTTTGACCGGGGGCGTGCCCGCAGCGCCCTTGTCCTCGGCCCCACTACCTGCAGGTGTAGCGAACGCAGATCCGGCAGGAGTCTGCAGTCTTGATCGTACGGGCGTATTGCTACCGCTGCCCTTTGGCGACTTCGCGTCCGCAAACGCGTCCTCGACAACAGCTGCCTTTCCTTGCTGTGTCATCCTCCCGCCATTGACGTGCCAGATCTCGGGGCCTGTAGAAAAAAAGCGGCCAAGTGGTCAGACACGGGGTTGAATGTACAGCCTGAAATGCGTACACAAGGCTGTCACGAACTCTTCGTTGTGAGAAATAATGACCTGCAAAGAGTAAGATCAGCGGGCTGCGGACCTCACCCTGGCAGTCGCAAACATGCATACCACAGCACCTGCCCAGTCGCGGATGGCAACCGCCAAGCCACCCAAAGCTTCACGATCCAAGAAATTACTCGGCTCGTCGAGGACACAGATCTGCGATTGCATATGAATGACGACGTCAAAACCTGAGCTTGTTTGTTCACAGTACCTGGGGATTGTTCCATAAACAAGCTGCAATGACGAGCTTAATTTTTTGTCCTGCAGGTACCGAGCGTGTCAGCACAAAAAGGAGCGGAAATGTCCGGAAATAGGAGCCAAGCGCACCTCCAGACAGACCCGAAATCTCGTTATACTGCGCGATATCCCCATCCAACCCGATGTCCTCGAGATGCTTGCGGATGATATGTGTAGACGTGTCCCGGAATCCCGCACCTTCTCTTGATGCCTCGAGATCATCAAACTGCTGTACCAACTTTGTAAATCCTTTTTCGAGAAGTTCTTCTCGCGGGATCCACGTGTTGAATCTATGATCGAAACCTGGAACAGGAGAGAATAAGCATCGACCTTCACTCCACAGCACGACAGCCACGCACCGCGCCATTTAATCTCGTACTGGAACGACTTCTTCAACTTCTGACGGCCCATAATCATCTGTAAGATTTGTAAAGCAGTGAGAATTGGTAAAGCGTTCTCAGCGACCTCCGCACCTCCAATTTACGTCTCTGGCCATTTTTGCCGACAAACTCAACTTCGAGCTGTGCCTTCTCGGCATCTGTAAGAACTCGGGTTGCTTTTTCCAAGATCTCACCTGCAACGCGCCTTCAGCACACACATCACGATGCAGCAAACAAGAAACTAGACTTACGATCGTGACCGTCCTGAAAACGCCATGAAATGTACTGGATTGGGGTCTTCTCCAAATGGCGCTCTAGAAGAGAGTTTCAGACTCGAATGAAACGAGACCGCACACAAGCCGGGAGTAACGCACCAATATGGTGCGTAGCATGCTGAGAGACGTAACCGATACGCAACGCAGGGTGCTTGTACACACTACCTTCCTGCGGCTCAGTTTCGCCCTAACACAAACAAGGTCAGTCAGGCACCTCTAACACCATGCCAGCCACTCACGGTTAGGAGCTTGATCAAGGTGGACTTGCCCGCACCGTTGGGCCCAATAATACCTACACGGCTATAGCGGGAACAGCCGTGAGTATACATCTACCCCTCTGGACCTATGTGACATACCTTGAGAGTGACAGAGCACAGCTGACATTGTACAAACTCGGCGTGCTCCTCCCGGGATAGGTATAGGTACAGTTTGTCATTTTCAGGATCGCCCGGGTATTGCTGCGTACTCCCATGAGTGATCCGGGAGGCGGGAATGCGAATTTGACCGAGGTGGCTGCAAGGGTATAGTAGGATTTGGCTTCAGGGTGGTTCTCCACGAATGTAGACAAGTTGCCGGGATAATAGACAAGCTTCTTGCTCTCGTAATGAATGATGTCTGTCGTCACCACATCCAGAAAACTATGGAGCCAATCAGGAGCACGAATAACAGATAATCAGAGAAGCTTACCCAGAATCGTGACTGACGATCAGGCAGGTAACACGTTTCTGAGCCATGAGATATTGTTGGAGCCATTGCACCGATGCGCGGTCCAACTGTGCAATCACGTGATATATGTCAACATCAGTGGGGGGTAAAGTAGAGATCGCGTACGTGGTTCGTAGGCTGAACGGACGAAATATCAGCATAGTGCTATCAGACAATTTTTCATGAAACTGACCTCGTCCAACAACAAAAGATCGGCGTTGTAGAGCATAGCCCTTGCCAGTTCGAGTTTCATCTTCCAACCGCCAGAGAGACCTCCAACAGTGTCGGCTTGACGAGCATCGTCAAAGCCGACTTCGGCTAGCTGTTGTCTTATCTTCTCTCGTGGTATGTCGGCGAGTTGCTTGTCTGTCATACTGTGAGCGTACGACGCCGTGATTTGGAAGTGACACTTACCAGATGCGATGAAATCAATAATCGAAAGTGACGTGTCTTCGCCTTGCAACGAGTGCTCGACCATGACACATCGCAGCTCGCTTTGTGGAGGGAAATTCTCAACCTTCCCCTCACGCAGCTGGCGCATTAGTGTAGACTTTCCGGATCCGTTCGTGCCCAAAATACCATATCGATGACCGCGAACAAGGCGGAGAGTCGTGTGTGACAACAGCAGAAGTGCACCATACGCAAGGGAGAAAACAGTATTGCAGAGAACTTCGCCTTCCTCGTCGTCATTTGACAGTGTAGACGCATTCTTTGCCTGTACGTAACTAAGCATCTGTCATCACGATCGCACAGTAGATGCTCACCTTGTCTATGGCAGCAAAGTGTGATCGAACTTGCTCTGCAAACGCCGTCGCGTCATCTGCTCCTCCAGGAAACCACGGAGTAAAGTAGACACCGACGCATCTCTTCCACTGATTGGCGTCGGCGAAGTGACGGGCATAGATTAGGTCTGCAGTAAGGGAGGAGACGAAGGTAATGATATCGGCCAGAAGAGAGTGTCTAGGGGTGTGTGGACCGTTGGGACGACTCGCTGAAACAGCGACAAGGTCGTGAGGTAGTAGAGTGAGGATTGCAGTACTGGCATACGCCGTCTCATCAGCGATGTTTCTTTGAGCCGGCGGGGGGCCATCCTTAGAGGCCCCGGACTTGGTCAGGGTATTCAGCGCTGTTTCTGCGAACGCGCGGACCTATAAAGCATTGATCAGTCAATATTCGCGGCATACTGGACACGACTACTCGCCTCGGGGAATGCAGCACCTTTGGCGATTTTCTCAACGCCGTCGAAAAGAGGGTTGAGATAAGTAGCCGCAATATTGGGATCACGGACGAGCTTGACTAAGTTATCGATTACAACCACAGTTCTTCGTTGGACCTCCATGCTTCGGTCATTGAGTGCGCGAAGAAGAAGGGGTACTAATACAGCGAGGGCGGGGGCAGTGACTTCGGATACAAAGGTTGTTGAGGAGAGCGATTTGATACAGGCGGGTACGGAATCCGGATTCGACATGCATTTCACGAGTGAAGGGATGTGGGGCGTGAGGTCGGCGTTCGCGAGACTGCTACAAAGTGCGGTGGCGCATTTGATGGCAGCAGATGAGACCTATATCTGAGATCAGGAACATGCATCGCTGCAGACTGGTTGAACTCGCCTCTGCTTTTGTATCGTGCATAGCAGCTTCCACCTTCGGGATCGTGATAGCGAGCTGCTCGCCGACTGCGTCTCTCGCATGAGAAACGAAGGTCTTTATTGATTCGAGGACGCCGACTTTGGACCTCCATTTCCCCTTTTCCAAGATATCTTCGAGGGTGCGGAATACGATGCCAGTGGCTTCAGGAGGAAAGAGCTTAAGGATTGCTTTAGTTGCGGCTGCAGCAGCGTTCCGCACAACTTCTCCCTTGTCCATGTAAAGATCATATAATACAGAAAGCGAAGGTAGGAGTAGGGGCGCGCAGGGTGCACCGAGTACCAAAGCGAAGGACTCGAAACCCATCGCAGCTGATTCGCGCTCATAGCCAGATTTTTTGTTGTTGGCGAACGAATGCAGAGCCGTGATAACGTGCGAGTCTCTTCACATTCAGTCAGATTGCTGCGAGCCAGAGAAGAATACCTTACATACCTCAAGGATTCGTATCCAACTTTGGACACCTCGCGAGCGAGGCGATCCGCGGCAGCCTTGGCATCTGTTGGCTCTAGTTAGTGCACAACCAGTTAGCATTGACATCAAACACACCAGGAGCGGTAGAAGCTATACGCAGGGCATCAAGAAAAGGTCCAAAGTGATCATCTGAGACTGCAGGCATTGCGACGGGAGACATCGATGAGGGTAGAGAAAATGAGCGACGGAATGATCAGCCTAGAGAAACTTGCTTGTAGGTAGGAGAGGGCAAATGCTGCAGATGCAGCAGCGTGTCTTGTAGTAGCGCACCCCCAGCCCAAAACTGAGGCCCTAAACAAGAAAGAGAAAGACGTCGAGGTCGTCGCGGTCGTGGGGGTTGAAGGCTGCGCTCTTCAGCTTGAAGCAGAGCATTCCTCTTGAATTTTAAAAACAGGCGCCCATAAAAGTTCGCACGTGCGCTTCGCCAGCGGCGACCCCGGCTGTCCGCAAGCTTCATCGAGTCGACCTCCATATTCAAGGGCTTACAGTATTCCATCGTCTCGACGTCGTCGGCGAGTCCTAATACCTCTCGTTATCCTTCGGTCAGTAATGTCGTATCACGAACAGGCAAGAATGGATGAACTTAAGTGATCGATTAACCACACATGCTCACAGCTCTAACGAAAACAGATGCATGTGCGAGTGCCATACAGCACCCAATGTGCTCTACTTACTCATAGCGATACGTGCATGGGTGCAACCTAACGAACGACCGGATTGTCAAGTTTCTTATCCACGGTGAGTTGTACACCGGCTATGGGTTCATATGGCGACACTCAACTTCGCCATCAGAGTACATCACTGTACCACACCGGGACGCGTCCTGGCCTCTCTATGCTCATATAGATCAGCATGGGCCATATGCATCGCATATCTGTTGGACATATGGTGTGATACTTCTGTAGACCATGTGGTTGTCGTTACTTCCTCGAGCCGCAGGAAGTTATATCAATGTCTCTCCTCAGAGGACAGTCTACTAGGCCCTCTGAACCCGCTCTTGGGTCTCAACCGGACTCCTTCCTCAACGAAGTTTTTGAGCCGACGATGGCTCCGCCTCGCAGTGTACGTGCTTGTCTGTAGCTACAAAAGGTACTATTAACATGAGCTCGCACAGGTCGCTCACAAGCGCTCCTTGCCTCTTCCTCTTCCGGCCTTCGTTTGCAGCATCGTCGGAGGCGTGGTCATCGTGTTTGCCCTTTTCATTGCGGCTGTGGCAATTTGCAGGATCACAAGGGGTCACAAGCATGTGCAGCAGCGAATATCTGGTCCTTTGGCCGTAGAGCATCAGGAGGCGCGGCAGGCTCTACGGAAGCTCAACCATGCCAGGCAGCCTTCCATGATACCAGCTGTGTCCGATGGGTTGACGACACTCCCCCAACGACGTCTTTCCTCACGACATAGCTCGCCAGTCACTCCCAAGTGGAGAATATCCGGTGCTTCGACTGCATCAATACTGCCGAAGGAGCGCCATCAATCCTTCGAAGAGCCCAAGCAACCTGCTTCAGTTCTCTTAAGCGTACCGTCAAGCAAAACAGGTCGTAGAAAGTCACTCGATGACGAGACAGCTAGCCTTTATTCGTGTCAATCAGCACCGCTTGATTTCCACGAGAGACTGTTCTCTACCCCGCTCATGATGCTCGCTCCAGATATGCCTGTATCGGCGCCGGCGTGGATCTCCACGATGTCCAGCCAGCAAGCAGCTCTCGGCTATACTCACTCAGCCTTGAAATCTCCGCAAATGCACTTGTCTGCGCCTAGATATCCCCAGTCTTCCAGTACTCGCCGAGCGAAGCCCGCGAGGTGCGTCTTTGTCTCTGTCTACGAGCTGACATTCGCTTGTCACTTCTGACTTCGCAGACTTAGCAGCAACGAATCCTCACAAGCGGCTTTGCAACCACTCCGTCCCGCACACACTCACACTTCTTCCTGGTCTCGTCAAGCTGACATCCCTCCTCCTACGCGTGTTCATTGGCGAGTTCCAGCCGAGCGACGCAGCGTATCATCAGGTGGGCCTTCACAGCCCGTCGCAGACCGTCTGATGCAACCATCACCTCTTCCCACCTCTCCTTCATCCGTAGCTCCTCTCAACATCCGAACCAGGACGACCAGGAACGATAGCGGTCCGCACTTCACCATCTCGTCACGCTCGCCATGACGAGACTTTGATCGAAGACGACTTCGGAGTGCGATCGTTGATGCTGTCCTTCGATTTTCAGATTTACAGTTATTGACAATCCTATTGTGCAGTAGCAGCACCTTTCCTGATCCCATCATTCGATCATCGCTATGTATTGTAGCGACATGTCTCTCTCTCTGGACTCCTTGTCTACTAGCTATCTGTGTTGAATACGGCTCAAATGTAAAGTATTGTACTACACTTGGACTCGCTTTGTTCTCGTGGTGTATCATGGAATAGAACTTGCTGCGGGTGTAGTGACGTTAAGGAGAGCAAATAAAGTTATGGAATAGTAGTGCTACGTTGTTGAATACATGCTTTGCTGCGACCGAGCGCGCGTATACAGGGTTTAATGGTCAGCATGGCGATAATACAAATAATAAATATGACGCTAAGAAGGAGCGGACGTCTTGGAGTTTGTGACAAAACTATGCTAATAATGATAGACAGCGGTGGATGCAGAAGTGGAATAAATAATCTTGCGGAAAAGGTCAGGAGAGCGCGGATGATGCGTGAAATAAGTTACCGGAAACCAAACACCATACATAAATAAGTACGACTTGCAGAGTGATGACATGTCTTGCCCCCAACGGTTTAGCTTCGTCGTGAGCCTTGGCTTTGCGAGCTGCGCGTTGAACCACTGTCTGCGCGACTGTGCGAAGCGCGTCTGGCGGCCGCCACGGGGTCACTCGCATCGCTGTCGTAATCCTCAGCTTCAGCCTGCGCATCCGTGTGTTTGGTATGAACTCGAGAATGTCGGCGCATGTTGCTCTGTACGCTGAAGCTGCGCCCGCAACCTTCAAACGGGCAAACGTAAGCTGTCATATCAGAATCAGCACCTTGTTATTTTCTTCCAAATCTGCGACAATCCGCAGGTGAAGACAAAACTTACGTTTCTCTCCCGTGTGCGTGTTCATGTGGATCTACAACAAAAGTTGAGAACATCACCGCTCGTGAGATCTCTCATCATACCAGTAGACGCATATTCACCTTGAGGCTGGATGGACGCGTAAACCCTTTGCCGCAACAATTACACTCGTATCGCCCAGGTACAGTCGACATTCTGTCCGCCGAAGTATCGGTGACTCTAGCCCCCGGACCAAGTTGCAAGCTTTGGTGAGAGATCTGCGGTAGTGGCTGTGAAGCAGCATATGGATACCCGCTGGTAGCAAGAGCATTAGGATCAATGTGCCGGGGCATGATCGCAGAGGGATGGCCGTATGTGGGATAGTGGCCGTGATGACTTGGATGCGCGACAGAGCGGTACGCTGTATCTGATGTGCTCCGTCCCCGCAGGGCGGGAGAAGAAGTTGGGCCCTGGTCAAACGATGAGTGTGGACCTGCCCATGAAGAGGAGGCAAGGTGCCCGCTATCGTCCGAGAGGCTGAGACGCTGCAAAGGAATACGCGGTGAAGACGAAGCCGAAGACTGTGACGAATGGTTGTGAGAAGTAGGAATATGCTGCGACAATTCGGCTGTTGTAGTGTTAGTGGTGCTATCGGCATCTTAGAACTCGAGTGGTGTACCTGCAAAGATGTCCCTGATAGGAGGAAGTGTGGGCCTTCGATCGTCCTGCCTATAAGTGTCCCTGTATGGTTGGGAAGACATGCGTCGGTATGTGAAGGGAAAGTCGAAGGAGGGACAAAGCAGCCGAGCTGAGCGCAGAAGATACAAATATGGACGAGCATATATATCTCCAACTCGTTACGGCAGTGCATAAAGAAACGGTAAGTACCTGTCTATGTAGTAATTCAAACCATCAAAAGGCACTGAAGTGGATCGGCGAGCAGTCGAGCCGTAAACGCCGTGGAGAGCACAGTTCGAACATCGCATGGACGACTCGCAGTCGTAGCCAGGATCATCGCTGGGAAACGGCGATCATGTTGGTAGTACTGGGCCCGTGTAGGACGCAGCGTAGTATGCACCACAGTGATCGTTCCGAGATCCCCACGTCAACCTGAGGCCTGTTTCCGCTTTGTCGAATGACAGTTGCGCCCCAAACAGCACTGGAACGAGGCAGCAAATAACGGTGGCCAGCACCGATCGACTGTGAACAGGCAATGTGATTGACGCACCTGTGAATCGCAGATCAGTGGCTGTGCTGGTGACCGCACAACGGTCGGTTTGTGTGCTGATTGTGTCCTGGTCATGTCGTCGAGGTTGTGACTACCGCGAGCGTGTTGGGAACCAGCGACTGTAAATGTCCGACGTATCAAAGTGTCTTGATCCCACCGACAACAAATTCGGACAGTAAGCGTTGGCGGAGCACTAGCTGCAACGATAGTTGCAATTCAGTCCAAAATGCCACATGTGCATATGGCGTGCGCCCTGTGGGATTTTGCGCATACGGCTATAGCTGTAACACACACCGTAGTCAAAATAGAGAAGGCTGCAAGATGGTTTCAAGCATGTTATCAGCCTGCAAATGTCAGGAACGTCGGTGGAACGATCACCGCTCGGGGGTTAATCAGGAGTAACTTGAACGAGGCGGAGTCACTAGTACGTGACCAATCTTGGTGGACCTTGCCGATACGGCGTAGAAAATCCCATCAAGAGAGGCTATACGTGCCTTGAGATCTTCCGACTTGTACCGGTGTATCTCAGCATGCACCATAAGAAGGGGAATCAGGCATCATCGATTCTCCAAGTGATTTTGCATAGTCTAGATAGATTCTGCCTTCTGTGATTCCTCGGGAGTTTTTGTCTTCAGAGACAGCGCGTGCAACCCTTGAGCAAACTCATCTGACAGCGCTGCGTGAATCATCCGATGTCTCTGTATTGTACTCTATATAGCAAACGACGTCAATAGCAGCATTAGGTGGCAGACATATGAGACATACTTTGCCTTTGAAAGCATCCGACACGATATTCACTGAAAAGTCTACATCAAAGTTTCCGGGGCGTAAACCAGCTGAGCAGAATACATAGAAATGCAGCGCTGGCTTACGTGTCTCACCGCTCCCACCTCCGGACGCTCTCATAGCTGCATGATGTCTATGTTGCCACGAGTCGTTTGTGACAACGAGCTCAGACGGCTGAAGCAGTGTCTTGAGCTGCCAGTCAACGAGGGATGCAAGTAAGTCAACTGGTCCGCTGTGAGTTACCGACGCGATAGATGCGTACCTTGTCTCTAATGGACACTTCAACAGGGCCTGACGCTTCGGATGACATGTGCAGGGCCCGTCGAGACAGATTCGTGGACGTGGACGACGATGAGGAACGGTCTCTAACGAACAAGATGCTCCTTCGCAGTGATTGCATGGCTGGAGGGAGACACCGTTGTATCTGTGACTGTCACGATTTGGGTTGCCTTTACGTGTGACTACCTTCATCACTACTGTTGCCCGCGTCACGGTTGCATTTTGTACAGCATGAGGCCTGCCAGTGAGGCCAAGTGTGGGCGATGCATATGGTGTGTGCAAGCAGTATACACAGAGCTCTGAGTAGTGACAGTATGTAGTGTATGTCTAACTTACACCAGGGTGCGATGATGAAGGTGACCGGGGGTAGTGCGCACAGCTGCTTGATCATTTAGTTTCTCATTTGAAGGTGACGCAGTGTTACCGCCCTTGTAAGAACACTATAAGTAGTTCTATTCTAACCGGAGCTATGACTATGACGTTATTTATGGGTATTTATTCGAAGTGGCGAACGTCACAATTTTGTGATTTTTCATGTCACAATCATGGTTTCGACCGGTGCACTCGCAAACACGCGAACTACAGCACGGGGATAAACTATACTGGGGTTGTACTTCACGTTATTAACATTAATCACCCGGTTATATACGTTAATAACCGGTTAATAACTCATATCAATATATATATGATTTTTTACTCTACATCGTATAGTCGGACTCCTGTAGCCTGCGCGGTGGAGTCTGTTTTGGTGCCACTAGAGGTGAATCAGAGAGCAAGTCTCGGAGTGCGTGCAATTGAAGGTTAGCCAGGTCACCTGCAATAAATCTATCGCCCGGTTCGTGGTCGTACTTCTGTCCTGTCCGTCTAGCTCCCCACGCATCAAAGTTCTCCTCTCCGCCTGCTCGATCACTGTCGTCGTCGCTATCAACTTCATCCTCACTGTCATCGGCTTCAGCTCTGTTCACACTCCCGGCCTCGCTTTGAAAACCATCGACTGGGACATTCAGATCAAGATCTCCACCTTGACGCAAACGAAGAGTCGAGCTGAGATCGCGGAATTTGACTGTTGGCCGCTTAATCTTGCGCGCATCCTGCTTGTACGTGAGTAACAGCTCTGGGATGGATGCATAACCACACAAACCGGCTCTTGATTCTTTTTGAATTGCTTGATTTGAGCCATGCGAACTAACGTAGATACTTTCTGCGCTCCGCGGAGGTGAGAATTTTGCCATGTAAAGTACGAGGCTGTTCGCTCATCGCTCATTGAGTTTGGTGTGAGGCCCATCAGATATGTGGCGAGTTGCTGTCAATGAGAATTTAGTTGCAATTCCGCCTCAGGCTGAGAGCCATAAGTATACATACCGCGATAGGCTGAGAAATGTACAAGTGATCTTGATTTAGTCTTTCCCACCACTCACGCGGACCTTCGTCACCAGTAACAGGGCGATCGAATGGCGGCTCACTTCGATAGTATTTGCCAATTTGGTCCTTCAGTAGGTCGACGGCCTCGTCTTCTCTCAAACCGCAAATGGGTGTTTTGCGGTCATTGTACTCAATGCGCAGACGGTCAAGCAAGAATTGTCCCGCTCGCCGAACTGGATCCGGAAGATTTGTGGTCGCAACTGGTGCTTGTCGCGAAGAATTCACTCTGATAGGCGCAATCGCGAGAGGATTCGCGTTTGCATGACGGAGGATATCGGATTTCCGATAGCCTGGATTGCCCAATACCGACTTAGATGAGTAAAACTCTAGCAGCTCAAGATAAGACAGCAGGCACTTACGAGGATCAAGGATGAAGCCGGCATGATATACATCAGCAGTGGGCGACTGTTCGATCATTCCTTTCCATCGGAAATTCGCAATGCGTCGTATGTCTTCACGTACTTCATTAGGCATGGGGTTGTGGCGGTCCGTAATGATGTCGTGCAGCTCAGCGAGTGTGGCGAGCCAGAAAACATAGACGTCCGATACAGTTGAGTTTGTCGACTCAAGGCACATTGTTGACTTTGCTCCGGGTGCTAGTATGAGTAGGAGTTCGTCTAACTTCGCGCAGAAAGTAGTGTTCGCAAAGCCGTCAACAAAGCGATCGTGGTAGGCCTATATAGTATGGATTGGTTACGAAGTGAGTGTACGCCTTTTCCAGACTATTCCGCACTCTTACCTTCAGGTTCACCGTATTTGCGTTGCACAGCGCTTTGATTGCTGGCATGTTCGTACGAAGCGAGCAGCCAGATAAGTAAACGGTCGAGAAACGTGTTTTCCCAAAGGAGGTGAGACCCGTCTTGATTTTGAGGTCCTTACGCTTCTCACGCAAGTGTGCATTTGCGTACGACGACTTCCTAAAGAATCTGATCGTTTGACGACAGCACTCAATGATCTATGCACAATGTGAGCCTTAATTGATTATGCCAGCATCATGACTCGCTTACTTCTTTAAAATAATGCAGCCCACCAATATCTTTCAGCATCAGCTGGAAATGATGTGGCGCGTCAATAAGGTTCATAACCCAAGGGAACGTCTTCGAAACTATCGCACGAGCCAGTCGTGTATTCCCTGTATTGTCCGACATGATACCGCGAAATAGCAGAGGCCCAATGGCGTTCAAAACCTAGCATATCATGTGAGTACACAAGTGGGACTCAAGACCTCTCACGGACCTTGATGATCTCTTCGGATAGATGGTCGCCTGTGTGCGACTGCGCTGATGCCTCATGGCCCTCCCATAGATACACGACACGACTAGGTGTTGTGATGTGGATGGTATAGACCGAGTCCACGCGACGAGTTGTACCGCCATCAAATGATAGGGTGAAGCCTTCGTGTCCAGGTGCCTGCAAGAGTTTTAGAACTTCTGTTCGTACTCGACCTGCCTCGCGAGGAATGTGGGTGTCAACGAGAGTTGTGCTGCTGAAGGGGTTGTACGTAGGGTCTGCAGCTTCCCACATCTTTCTCCATTCAGCAGTATCAATTACTGATGGAGGAATCCCTGCAGCGACAACAAAAGACATGATGTTGGTGGTGTGCAGGAGATGGCGACGTTCCTTTCCAGCTTGTCGAAACATCCCTGCAAAGGATACTGAGAAACCCTTTCAAGAAGCGGTTCCACCTTCCGACCGCCCTTCCCTTTTACAGGCGGATCACAGTCAATGTAACGGTCCATAATGCTCTTCGTGTGCGCTTCGTGAGCATTTCTTGCCTTCTTTGCTGCACGTGTCTCCTTCTGGTGCTTGCGCTGTTGGCTGACATCTGCGGCTGGTCGTTTATGGCCAGCGGCTCTTTTTGCAGTAGGGTCGGACCCATGCTTCCCGAGAACGTCATACGCCGACTTTGACCCTGAGTTCAGCAGCGCATCGACATCGGACTGCCTTTGATCACGATTTGACATGCTACCTATCACGGCGGCCTGGAAACCATGAATGATAAAAACTCGTGAGTACCAGTCCATATCATCGGTATAGCAACAGCTTACAAAGTCTATCATGCTTCCTTCTCCAATAGCACTCTTTGCAGCATCAGTCAAATCCTCGACCCACTTAAGCAGGATCGCGCTCAGCGAATAACGGGTCAAGTAGTCCTCGAGAATGTACACAATTGCTACCAGTCCCGGGCCCTGCTCCTTGAAGACAATTGGGCCATTCTGGCGCCCCTGAGGGCAAAAGGCGACCTCCATGGCGTGATTCAGCGCCCCCTCAAGGCCATAGTCGTCGACATCGGTCTCGTTCGGAGTAAATCCTTCGAAGTTGTAATGGTGTCTACCAGTAGGGATGGAGGCAGGTAGCGAAGATAACAGGCCACCAAGTGTGCGAAGCTTGGTGGCAATTTCATCTGAGTTGACTAGTTCGCCCATAGTCGGACAAGGGTGGGCTGCGCTGCAGAGCAGAATCCGGGCGGCGGGCGCAGGAGGTTAATACCAAGCCTCGCAGGAGCCGTCAACATAGCTATATGACTCGAGCTAGTGCTCTTACTATCATGCTACAAATCTTTATTACTGAGCTACAAATGTCTTCTATGTGCAATCACGTCTGAGAGTTCTGACACTTCAGCAATTTTTGCGGGCCGCGTGTATTTTGCCACTGACGGCGGGAGGCGCTTAGTAGGTTATTAACCCGACAACCACTGAACATCCGGTTAATAACACGTTATTAACCTCAGTTAATAACTCTGGGTTATTAACTTGCCAGTTTACCCCAGAGCTGTAACGCAAACAAAAAACAAGAAACCACTCATCACACTCGGGCGCTTCAATAGCGCTTAACATGCCGCTGCTTTCCTCAATTGGCAAGTTCGGTCTCCCACGCTTCTCCCCCAGCATCCAGGAAGGATTTCTAGGACACAAATCTTCACATAGCTATAGAATAATAGGATTGAGCAATCATTGTAATTCTCTTCTCCTACTATGTAATGTTCAATTTGTGCAGCAACACCCATAACCTGTTATAAAGCACTTGGAGATCAATAAAGCAATGAATTCCAGTAGCTCCATGGCTCCAGTGACAATGAGATTGTTGCATTAGTATAATACTATACATTACAGGTGTGTTAATTCTGTACTGGGGGAATTCAGCTGCACAGTGAGCTTGCAAAGCCTTTTTACTACCAAGAGGGCCCCGCCGCTCGGGCGGCTCAACCCCCATATTTGGTCTCCCATCAAAACTCGCGCAAATAGACGCTTGATGGTGAGGACCGTGGACTCGTTTCGCGAAAGTGAAACCGTGACCACGTCACGAATCCTCGTTCACGCCCTCGTTCCGCCCATTGTGACCGTGCAAACGAGTGGTTTCTTGATAAAAACCCAAAAATAACTTCATAAAAAACCCAAAAATAACTTCATACGAGCCCCCAGACACTCAGCACGCGTGATTTGTGCAGACGCGTGACGTCACGCGGATAATGACAATGCGCGTCCGACTGGCCATTCACCATCACGACAACGATACGATCACAACTCGCGCCGTCACACAACTTGCAGTAAGAAATGGCTATACAGACATCTGGGCTGGCAGAAACTGGTCGCGAACGAGAGATGTCCGTCTATCTTCGAGGATTGGTGGACACCGTCCTCGAAGAGGGAAATCTCGACAGCGCAATCACGCTACTCGACAGACTACGGAATCCTGTGTACAAACCATACGGGTCAGTGCTTTATGAAATGCTAGGTTGCAATTGACTAAGATCATAGCACTCCAAGGCCTCACATCAGACATGTACTCTACCTTGCACTGTTCCCTCCGCCCGTGACGGAAGCCCCCGCATCGTCCGCCCCAATACTCGACACTATTCCCTCCTCTCCCAGCAAGTTTGCAGCGAAGTATAGGCAGTCATTCTCACTAAGCCCCGTAATAATTGGAAACGCGCAAAACCTACTTCGTGTTCTGGTGCAGACGAACTCTCCCGAGTCTCTGTCTCGAGCATTGCCCAACTACGGTCTTACCGGTATCGCTAACCTGCCTGAGATCGAGCCTATAGCTGAAAAGGACGAGGACGATGGCGAGTCTGAGCTAGCAAGGCTGTCAAGGCGTATCAAAGACGCTAGGAGCTGCTGGGAAATTATCACGGAAAACTACATACGCCGGGAATCCATCGACGATGTTCCCACTAATAGCGGTCGAAAAAGCAAGAGACGTGTCGCAGCGGAGACTAAGGTCACATTCACCCGTGGCGAATCTGAACACCTCCCGAGGCCTGTTGCGGACCACGCATTTCCCGTCTTGGATTCGCTGGTCGCTCTCTTCGAGAAAGAGGAGTTGATTATGTCCTCAAAACACGGTAGTCAGTGTGATTAAATTCATAGTCTTGCGCTGCACTACTGACTATGCTCCAACATCCAGTTCGTTTCTCGCCTCATTTTCTCGCTCAAGTACCAGCCTCTCGCACTGCATCAGGGGCTCGCTGGGACGTTGCTGCCCCCTTGGATGCTGCCTTCTACTGTCTCCAGCAACCGGCGCATGCGATCCTAGGTGTACGAATCCTCACTTTGGTATGGCTTTTTGTTCAGATCTTTTCGTACTCCAAGGGGCTCATTACTGTCGACAGCTGATCAATCTCACGAACACTATTCATCTTGACCTCGCAATGCTTCTCAACGCAGTCAGTAACCGCCTTCTATCGACGCCTCCAGAGGTTTTGCAGTCAATCTTCACTCTTCTACCCCGATCTGCGACATCCTTGCGGTTTCAAATTGCTCTGTGTCAGTCAAGTTTGGCACATTCGTCGGATGGTGGTCCCCGAAGCCGACCCCGTCCACAAGTGCGGAATGCACCCCGACCCGTTCCGCCGTCCAAGGATGCAGTGCCCTCCAAAGACTCCTCAACATTGGCTCGCAAGTTTCCTCCCCTACATTTCGCAGACATCTTACAAGCGTTTTCCTCTCCTTTATCAACCTCTGACCCCGACCCACTGGTACTCCCACGCAAACTACACCTTAAATTCTTCTTTGTGACTGCTGTAGGAGAGATGCAGGAGAATGCGACACCAGAGGAGCGAGATCCTGAATGGAGGAGGATCGTGCAGAGTGGAGAGCTGGCAAAGGCTATAGACGTTGCGTTTGAGCTCCCGGGGAAATCATCTCCGGTAGAGAGTCATGCGCTGGCTGAAGACTTGAAGGCTATGCTGTCTCTCGTCAGCACCGGGTGGTGTCAATAGACTTCTCGGGTTTAATCAAATCGATTCAGCGCCCTTATTGAACCAGATGCGAATCCGCGGCACTTGTCTCCGTCTACCTCACTACCCCGATGAGACTCCTATGTATCTGTAGAAAGGCTGTGACAAAAATGATGGCAGCTGGGTGGACGCCATGTGCTATTTCGTACATTAAAGCTGTGATGTACATGTAATGAAGTGTTCGAAGTTTGCATAGCATCTATGATACATTTGATCCAAACGGGCACGAACCACAAGGATCAAGTTGGACCGAGAGTACACACGTGAACTACATGTACAGCATACCATCATGCTGAACCTGGAGTTTGCCCGCGAGCGACACTGTGGACGACCCTGCAGCCGCATACAGGTCAGTGGGAATGTACCCTATATAGTGCAACCCGCCAAATCCTCCAACGAAGTAAACGCTCTGCGTAATACTTCTGAATTAGTCTTCCGCTCGCTCAATGTATGTGTGGCAGTGCTCACATGAACGTCGAATCGCGCCCAGTATGCCTGACGTAGGTGTCGTTCAGCGCTCAAACACACCAGCAACAGAGTTGTCAGTTCCAACTCACGATATGAGGCTCGTCTGGACCGGGAATCCACCACTTTGCGTCCGGGTGTTTTTCGATATAGCAAGACTGGATGGTTTCGCGCTCTGGTGTATTCCCGAGATCCCCAAAGACCGTGACCTTCCCCATGAGTGAAACTCGCGCGCGGCTCGCTGCAGGATGTTCACTCCAGATGGATATAGACGCTGAGCCTTGGGGAGAGTGCAGTATGTTCTGGCTGTGGCGTGATATCGGCATAAAGAGAAGAGTGAGAGATCCGTTTGCATGACAGCTGGGAGCTTCATGTTAAGTGCTGACACAGAACAACACCATTTATAAACAGATGCTGACCTCGCATAGTATTCCTGTAGGGAGAAGGGTTGCCCTGGGTGACAAATTAGTGTGTTAGTCTAGCTGTGTTATGCAATTATGTCGAGAAGCATACCGGCGAGTGTCTCATGATCTTCAGGAAAGATAGTAGCCATAGTACCTATGGCATGTGCTGAGTTGTCAACGAGATTTCGAGCTATTTTGGCTGAGTATACGGGAGCAATATTACATCAATAACAATCGCGTCTGTTCATGAGTAACTGCCAGTGTGTACCTGCATCCTCTACCGTCTCTTTTGCGGTAACCGCTAGCGATAGAATAGCCACAACACAGCCTACCAGAATGATATGCATTAGGTCGTTGTAGGATCGTATAGCGAACGCAAAGGAGTTGGTTGAGTTCTTTATTGTAGTAGTAGAACAGAATTCAACAAACCTCCCGTGTCCAGCTTAATAACTCGGGCCGGGAGAGCCTTGCCTCCACAAACCGAGGATTGCACTTTTTGGGAATTGTGGGCGTTTAATGACTACAATAGCGGCGACTCGTCCTCACATTTGTAAGCATGAAAGCACGGAGTTCACAGCCTGCCTACCTTACATCTGAGCCCTCGTGCATTCATGCAATATCGACGCCTCACTAGTATAGCTCTCCATCTAGGACTGAACAACTTCCTACTCAAGCATCGGACTCGGACTCAGAATCCTCCATCTCAGACTCGGGCAGATCGATGTCAACTAAATCCCCTTCGTCCACTCCTCCCCGTCCTTTATTGGTTTGGGCTTGTTGGGATCTGTACATGTCTGCCAAAAATTCTGGTGTACTGGCGGTCTCAATTGACTTGTCTCCCCGGGTCTTCATGAACCGCGGAAAACGCAGGCTGAGCCCCCGTTTCTCTGAGACCATGCCTAATGCAGCTACTGACACCGGGCTGACCGTGATACTATAGAAGAAATGGTCAGAAGAGGGTAGGTGTCCTAAAGAGATGACGACGTACTCAGCGCCTCGGATCTCCCATACCTCCTGCGGTTTGAAAAAGACTTCCGGCCTCAGTCCTGCAACTGGCGTAAGCAAGAAATACCACAAGCTTGAGTTGACGCCGTCAAACCTCCAGTCTCAACCTCAGGGTCCAACCATACCGGCGTCTTTGCGCAATTGTCAGAACCTTCAGAATACCGCTCGCGCATTTCCTGCCATAGGGCGTATTCAGCACGGTATGACACACAGACGGATGATTCAGCGAGCGTCCATACCTTGTAGAATGTATCAGTAAAGCCTAAACAATTATCAATCAGCCACCCCGATGAATCAAATCATGTCCTGGACTAACGAAAGCTGGACAACTCACCTGACATGCACTTGCAGACAGCGACAAGCTTTCCAAGGTTAGGATCCCACACCGCCAAAAGTATAGGGCTCCACCACTGTGCCTTGCGCCCGTTCCCGTGCCATGCGCCAACAGGCACCAAATCAAGGCTGTCGCCGAGCCCGGCCACATAATCTTTCTTAAGTTTGAGCCAGGCCGATGTGCGTTTATCTGATGAAAATATAGGACCCATAAGATGGTACGTTGGAGCACAACCAGAATGATTGTTTCCGCACCAGGTTCATATGTTGCTGGGAGAGGCTTCCGTCTCGAGTTACCTTCCTTGCTCACTTCTTCAACTTCACCACTGTCAAGAAGCTGCGGGCGACGATTCAGTTGAGATGTTTCACACAGAGAGTAATTATCAGACCCCCAAACCTTGATCATAAGACCCTCACTCCTCCCATTCACCGCAGTCTGCCAGAACTCTTCGACAACGTCCCGCCCATCTTCGCTCTCACAACTCTGTACGTGGTCGAACCTAGCTGTGGTAGTTTGCTCCGGGGTTACCGGTGGCAAAGTATTTCGCAGGAGAGATCTGCGCTGGCGAAACGGCTTCTCCAAAAGGATCTGGTAGGGCATGACAGTAACAGAACTCAGTCAGCGCTGTGATCAGTGAATTACAACTTTTGAATCGTACCTCTTCGTTGAGATACATCAAGTCAAACGCAAACACACAGACTGGCACTTTGATATCAGCTAGGTTCACGTCTCTTCTCGCTCGGTTGGATAGTTCCTGGAACGACCTCAGACTCCCATCGGCAGGGTCGATGGCCACGATTTCCGAGTCCAGGATGAGAGAATGGAGGGCGTCAGACCTGGCAAACATTTCTTCTGCCAGGGCGACAACGTCCGGATACTATACCCGTTTGAGAATGGACGATCAAGAGATGTCAAGACGAAGTACGGCGCGTCGAGTTGGCTTGGAAGAGACTTGCCTTGTCTGTCATGTCCTCAAGATGACGTGAGAAGATCCTTACAGACACTTGGCCTGAGGATAGTCGAGACGCGTGGATCTGTGCACGTTGGCCGTCGTACTTGAATTCAGCTGCGAACGGCTGTGATCCCAGGCGGCCGTAAATTTCATCGAGAGAACGGGTAGGTGAACCTAATGTCGGCAGCAATGGGATTCCTAACGACGTTTCTTGAGCACTTGCTACCTTCTCAGCTGAGATGTAGTACGTACCGACTGTCAAAGGGAGGCGATGGGTCAGACCTTCTAGCCCAACCTCAAGTAACGCCGCAGAGATATGGTCATAATTTGGATGCACGACATACGCCTTCTTGACGACAGCCTCTGCGCGAACAAACTTGCCCTGCAACTCGTCTCGAGCCATGTCCACATTCTTCTTCTTCGAGTTGGCGGGCAAAGGCTTGATACCTGCGAGATGCGCAGAGGATGCGTAAAAGTTGGAGGAAGATGTGAACGGACTGGCCAGGTCGTTAGGCGGAGTAAGAACCAACGACCTGGCCAATGCGGTCAAAATCGAAGTGCGCACAGCTCCAACACGTAGGTTTTGACAGAGGGTGCGAACGAGATATCGTATCTCCTCCCCTTTCGCAGAAACCAGTAGCTTCTCGACTACTGCTTGCTTCTGTTTTGCCGCGCCTGATCCTTTCGCTCGTGCGATCTTGAGCAAGGATTCATACACACCTGTGACTCGCAGCGGCGGATGAGGTACTAAGGTTCGCACATTAGACTTTGCCTCAAACGCAACGTCCCCTGCAACAAATTATGGGTTATTGGTTCATCACATGCTTCCACGCTAGCGATAACGGAGAGCTGCGCTTCACATACCTGGATCACCAGTGACATTGTATAGACGCTTGAGAGCAGCTGGGGTGAGACCAGAGACGTCTTGAATAGCCTTTGAGATGATGGACGGCCCCAGTCCGAGCTCCAACGCCGAATAGGGCGGAGACAACGAATTGGAAAGAAGATACAGTGCTGGGCACAGGGAAGGAGGATGGTATTTGATGATAGACCGTAGCGTATTCGTCAAGGTGTTGAGGATAGATATGCGCGATCGAGTCCCGGACAGCGTAGACAATGCATGCGCTAGAAAGGAATACGGAGCGGCAGACGCGGCCTCCGGCCACGGAGATCTGTCAAGAGAGTAGACTAGCGGGTCCTCGCTCAGCGAAGGGTATTCTATGCTGGCAGCAACGGGTTCTGTACGGACTAATTTGGGTGCAGACTTTGTGGGACTTGATGGGAGGGACACAGGTACAGGAGACTCTCGTCTGGTGGACCCGGAAGGCACTGTCTGTGATAGTGTAAGAGAGGATGATGCTCCCGTTTGCCGCCCCTGATAGGTGTTGTCAAGGAGGTCTACATCGATAATGTTTTGTTTCGGACCGGCTGAGACATCGACTTGAATTGCAGCGGCTGCGGAACCAAAGGCTAGTTCCAGATTCCGTAGCGTGTCGATGTCGAGGCCGTCCTCCTCTGCTAATCTGCGAGCCAGCGCCGCATCGCTGTCGAGGCTAGCAGGCGCTGCAGTCGTGGCACTGGGTTTGCTCCCAGACGGTACGGGCGAGTGGGCGGTGGTAGGTGGTCGAGCTCTGAAGAACGAGTCTAAACTGGGCTGATCACTGGGCGGCTTGCCAGTATTTTTCCGCTTTCGCGGAGTTGAAGGTGACGTTGAAGACACAGACCGCTTGGACATGCTGGATTCAAAGTGACGAGAGTGGCTCGCAAGCTTTAGCATCCAAAGGGCGGTGAGCGTTGTGGGCAAGTGCCAACATGAGGCGCTGCTTGAATCCAACCACGCATGCCATATTGGGCGGTAGTGGTCACGACAATGCAAATCCCAAGAGTTCGCATGGATTTCTGGAAAAACCGAGAAGCCCGAGTATCTAACACTAGGGATCTCAGTTAACGTTATTGTGTATGTAAGTTGCACGTCTTCTCAGAAGGCGATCGTAGTAGGTGCGGTTGTGGGCTCCCTTCCACGATCGCCCTTGAACAGCAGCTGCCTACAGAGATCCTCCCACCGCTGGACGTCTTCCGTCGGCCTCAGTCTACCATCAGAACCCGTGGGACACTCGGGAGGAGAGGTGGATGATATAACATAAGTGATATATCCTTAAATGACCCTCCCGTCCCCGCGATGTCACCTACACGTCGACCAGTCGTCTCCTCAACTGTTCGGAGGAAACGGCTCTTGCGAGTTTTCTGTCACCCGCACTCACTTTTTGTCGCTCACCCCCACTTTTTAGCGTCGTGTTCCTGAACAACTGTCCATGACATACGCAACACGATAACGCAATATTCATCTATCATCCATTCTATGTACGCGGGATCAGCTGTGCTCCAGCAAGTGCACTCGCCCTTGATGGGCAGATGGGTTCTGATTGCTCTGCAGAATGACGAACTCATTGCTGGGCAAAGCCGCCGATTGGACTGAATACCTGAGCACGGTAACGTGCACGCCGACGCGTCTCGCAGCCGACGCCTAAACGCCACCCCGGAAGGCATTGAGGGCCACCAGGCTGCCGCAGATCAACGTTCAACGTTCGACGAGCGCCGCCTGGAGTATGTTCCTGAAAACTGCTGGGCCTGAGCATGAGCATGATGTCAAGCCGTCATCAGCGGTTGGAAATGCGACTCAATGCAGTTTGTCTTTCTCCTCCTTCAACTTGCCGCCGAGCTAAACTCATGAAAGGTGCAGATAGCAACATATCGCGGACGCTTGCATGGGAACCTGCATCCGTCAAAGCTTATGAAGATGGTAACCTTGGCGAAGCGGATTGGGTTTGCTGCTCGCCTAACGAAGTTGCGCACGAATTGCAAGAAGACAAAGCTGAGCTTGTCAATGCGATAGGTCTAGAAGACAGCTGTGGGCGCACTATCCAGCAATAATAGTAGCACAGAGGTCACCTGGTGTATTCAGTTGGCTGGCAAAGCCCATTCCGTGATTCGGACAAACTTACAGTGTCCTTTTTTAATACAGTGCTCGTAGAACAAACGGTCTTTCGTCCGATATCAAGGTTTCGGTGTTTTATCATCTGTCGGAAGGCGCTGTGGCGAGATTGATTAATATTAATGCAAGAAATGGGACACAAATATGGTTTGCATACCGTTAAAGGGATATTCTTCCAGCTCTCAATGAGCTCAAGGTGATGACGTCGGGGGCTTGTGAGGCCAACGGTTGAAACTAGCATCTGGAGATGTATCACCTTCAAACAAGCTTGGACCTAGGAAGACGAACGGGCCAGAGCAACTACCGACCTCAGCAGGTTTGCTAATGCTACATCTAGATAGATTGCGTTGGGAGAGGCGATACTGCTATTTTCTGTGGTTGTTTTGATTCCTAGTTGAAACGTCGAGAGCATCTTGAGGCAGCGCATAGGCGGTGTCGCGAGATAGGAGGCGGGCTAGTCGAGCCCCCACTCACTCACACTTTGGTGTTTGAGCGCGGATGATGCGCCCTGAACAGTATCAATTCCCGATTTTTTTTAGAAAAGGTCTTACGGTTGTGACAAGTTCCAAGCGTTAGTACTGATTGATCGAACACAAGCGAAGGTGCAACAGCTCACCAACAACTCTGAGATGATCTTGGCCAGGGAGGGATTCATGGCAGTTCAGATCGTGCCTGGAAGGGGAAACTAGCGTTAGCCAGGGAGAGTACTTAGGGAAGGGAGAGATGGAGAACTGACAAGCCACACTACCCCTCATATTTCCCCTGAATATTGCCCGATGTCTGAACGACGGACGCATGCCTCTGCTGCGGTGTACGCGACGCCTGTGCCATGGCAGGACCACTATGCACCCGCGTCTCAGCCGGGAGAGGTGTACCCGCCTGGCCACCATCATCAGCAGTATCCATCTACGTCGTACGTTACTCACAGCTCGTCGACATCTCTCAGGAACGGCCAGGCGAGTCCGAGCTCGTATCAGACGGTGATGGGACAGACAGGCGGGTATCAGTCACCAGACCGCCAGTCGTCCCCCTATAATCCGGTCCAGCAGCACGATCGACCCTCTCCGCACAGTGGCCTGCCCGTCCACCAGCACCCGCCCCAGCTACAACACCACCACCAGCAGCTCTCCAGCAGCTACCAGCATACCTCCAGACACTCGTTGTCCTCGTCTCCCAAGACAGTCTTGTCCCAACACCCGTATTCTCATCCCCGCTCGCTCCAGGCGCACGCCTCTCTCTCTTATCCCTCACCACCACCACCCCTCCCCGCCCAACTCGCCGCCGCCAGCCCACACTACCACCAGCAGTACGTCGCCGCCCCACTAGCATACACCCAATCCATGGACGCCGCATCCCAGTATCCTGCCTCGCCCCAGCGGCCGTTTTCCTGCGACATGTGTGCCTTGTCCTTCAACCGTCAGCACGACCTCAAACGGCATCGCGATACGCACACGGGCGAAAAGCCCTTTCTCTGCAATGGTGGCTGTGGGAAGACGTTCACGAGAAAGGACGCGCTAAAAAGACATCAGGTCAGTTCTGCTCCACCCACTCTCTGCTTTCTCTTCATCCGCTCACCGTCCCGCCGAAACAGCTCGTGAAACGATGTGGCATAGACGACGGCGCATAGCAGCGAGGCAGCCTTCGCCTGAGGTCTTGGCTTTTATGGTTCAGGTAAACCTCATGCCCCGATTTCTCAATTGCACTGTTGACGACGCCCTTCTCACACCAACAGAGCAAATCCTATACCGTCGTAATCTGTTTGACCCCCGCACATCGTGTACCGTACTACATCATCCTTATTAGCTTTCGTGTGCCCCCACTCTGGTGTCTTGATTGCCTGCAACGCAACTCGTACCCTGTTTTGTGTAAAAGTATGTACTGCTCTGTTTTTTGTTCGGTGTCCCGGGGGAGCAACTCGCATGGAACACGCACACCCTTGTTTATAGATTCGTACATATTATCTATATATATATATATATCGATATATATTCCACAGCAGCTGAATACACAGTACACAGGCGTGAAACAGTCGCCGATCGCAGAGCCGCACTACGCTGCCTTTGTGGCGTCCGCCACCACTTCCTTCTCGAGAATCCACGCGTCGTGCGGTGTGATTTTCTTGTAGTAGTTCTCCGCGAGGGCTACCTCCTTGAACCCATGCCGCTCGTAGAACGTTTTCGCTCCGTCGTTTGAGGTCTGAACGTGCAGGTAAACGGCCTTGATGTGCGGCTTTGAGCGACTCGCTGCTGCCTCGATGATGTGGCGAATGCTTTGTGCACCTAGCCCTCTCGAGCGATAGGGCTATACCCGGGAATGCCACAGCTCAGCAAACAACCCAGGTAAAAACACAGAGAACGACTGACGGCCAGGACACCCATTGTCATCACGTACAGCTTTGCCTGGTCCCCGCTGGTCTCCAGTCGGCAGCAGAACGTCCCTACAGGTATATCATTGTAGTAGACTGTGTTGCTGTCAGTGTTTTAATCGCAGAAAGGCCGAGATGGCTACGCACTGAGCTTGCAAAAGTCCTCTACCTCTGGCTCAACGATGTCATGATAAAACTTGTCGCTATATCTGATAGGGAACAGCACGGAGTTGAGCTTTCGCACAGTTCCTACGCGTCCTGGTGTTCAGTCCTGCGTTTTTGTCACAACGCTGCAGACAAGACAGAGGCCTACCGAGGTTGTTGGGGGTGACGGACGCGAAGGAGACTCGTGGTGGTGAGCGTGAAGACGACATGGGAGCGTGGGAACGTTGTGCTCGCCCTCATTGCTGCCGCTACCATTGACCAGAAATTGATGTTGACCGCGCCCATGTTCTTTCTCTACACTCCTTTCATCTCGACCACAACCTACCATTGGCCAACCAACTGTCTTGCTAATAGAAACCTCCTGAGCTTTCTTGTGACAGAATCGTCTCGAAAAATCACCGACATCACACTGACAGCAAGTAGGTATGTCCGAGTATACGCAGCCACAAGTATCCGAGTCATATCCTCCCGATTATTCAGCCAGAAGGACAGGAGGACAAAAAGCTGCGATTTTCTGCTTACAAAACACATCATCCGAGTTTAGGTCCCATCATAGACAATGACTAGCGACTGCCCAAACGACAACACCAGCGTCCGACATGTACGTGCAATCAGTTTTACTTCCGCGTTGCAGCAGTTGATATGCAGCTTGAACAGCCTCAACGGGGTCAGTACAAGCCCAGAATATGATACATGGTCGGTCAGAGGTCAACACCCCGCAGTCTTTTGTTGCTGTGTAAAATCTCTTTGGCGTATCTGCGCAGATGCCAACTTAGGCGCGTCCCCAGCGCGTTCATGTTCCACACAAGTGTTTGGACCCGAACATACGGCCTGCCCCAAACTCGTGTGGCAGCGCCTGAAAGGAAAGGTTTGTCTTTCATGAATCTCGTTCTAAAGCGAGCCTTGACTAGAGTCGGGCAAGTCTAGTCCCTAGAAATATACCGTATTCACCGGCCGAGCAAGAAAACCGCATTGTGATACTTTTGTATCTCCTCCGAGGGACATTAAGGCAAGACAGCCTAAGCCTATCATTACCGTAAGGCATTCAGATGACTCCCGTCCACTGCTGGGATTGACTCCTTCTGCTCCCATCCTGGCGCGAATTGGTCTCAGACACCATAATAAATTGACAATATAATGCATCATGACGGTCAATTGTCAATCTGAACCGCTATCTGTCTTCGTACTCATTTACCCGAACTCGTTGTGCCAGATCTAATTGGCCGTCTTCCGAAACCGGAGAGGGTGGTCTGGAGGATACGCGCACCTGGTCATGCGAGTTCAGATTCCCAGATAGCTACGCGCGTATTTTCCGGTAGCTCACCTTGCGACGCATCCCACAATCGTGGCTGTGGAGGGCGCTATCCCACTCGTACTGGCTGCACCGTTGTCACGTTGGATGTTCCGTAAATTGCTGTTTGGAACTGTTCAATTGATGTAAGTCTCTCAAAATATATTGTCTGAGTCCCCAAGCTGATTGTTCCATGCTTGTCAACCTCTATGCTACATATCAACCCATCACCCCTCGACAGGATCGAACAATTTCTCGGAATGCTATACGCAAGCTGCATGACTTGTATAAATTCATAGCATCTGGAGTTACCCGGAGACTTCTACCCCGACCAAGTCTCTCAAGACCATCGCTATCATAAATCTACGATATATTCAAACTTCAGGGACTATATCCTCGTGGCCTATTTCCTCCATAAACCATACAGACAAACATGTCTTACTTCGGTGTTGTAAGTATGACTTCCAGTAATATTACGAGCTTTTCTGACAGCTTCATGGAGCCTAGGATGTGCAATTTCGACCCGACCGCACCTTGTCCAACAAGTAAAATATCACCCAATCATATCGCGCCGAGGAATTCAAACCATTTTGAATTTGTGACGTCTACCAGCGGTAGCTTGGGCTCCCCGCTTGAGACCGCCTTCTACGGTATGTTTACTCCAATGAGGAGAGACACGGCCTTCTCTTCAGAAACCCTCCTATCAAAGTGCATATGACACACTTGGCTATCGCTTTGGACGTTTTATGCACGCCGTCTCCCAAGCATTACTTACTACCTTAGGGTTCGTCAGGCGGACAGCCACTCCAGCGCAGCTTTCGTAACGCTTGTCCCTAGTCCATGTTTATCTTCCCCCTGACCCCAAGCAGCGCATTGGGAACAGTACCGCCACCCTACCAGCCGCCGGGTCTAGCGGATTCTGATGATGGAGCTGTCCAGTGGTTGCCTTTGTGGCACCGAACGGTAGCATGAATAGTATGCGCTATACAATACTCCTAGTAAGCGGACTCAGGTTAATACCCGATATACGTGTCTCAGTCATCCTTTACACGCCAAAGTGATACATTCAAGTCAAAGAAACGTATTGTGATGGGCATGCCGCCTTTCCCTCAACGAGCGATCATGAACACATAATTCGCAAGCATGAAGTGCCGATTTTGGTATTGTAGGGTCCGTCACGCGTCCTCGAAACCATCCGTGAAGGCCGACGGCATTCGTAAGTCTTTGCATAAGGTATTTTGTGCCAGAATGGACTAGGCTGAACGATTGGAAAGTACGCTTGATACAAGCAATGGACCGCGGACGTTTGTACGTACATCTCGCGATGAATGGATGGACCTCTGACGTGGATCAGGGCGTGGGTCAAAGGAGCCTAGGTTACACAGTCAGACTTGCAGCGGTTGCGCTCCTCGCCTCCTTCTCCTCGTCTTCAAGTTCTGCCTGTAGGTTGTGCCTTTTCGGTATACAAAGGGTGAGCACAGTCTATTTGGAAAGACCTTTGTGACGTATCCAACTTCCAAAATCGGGTTTTAGAGCCCCAGCTTTCCTAGTCGCTGCGCTTTGTTCTATCCATCTGCCATGTACACACGACGAGGATACTGCGCGCGCACACACGATTACGGAATGAACTTCCTCCGATCTCATCTAACCTGGAGCCAAAACCTGCACCATCTTCCGAGATCCTGTCATCCACCAGACAGCCGTTTACGTGAGTGGCCAAGTACTATCGTGTAACCATACCTTCGCATCTGCGCTTCTCTGCGCTAGAGCCCGCCGCTGGCGATATTCCGCGATCGCCCTCTCACGCCATTGGCTTCTATGTCCTATTTGGCTTTTTCAGTCCGATAAACGTCATCAAACCTTCAATAAGTTATCCTCCCATGCCTGTCAATTGCGCGAGCAACCACGTACTGTCAAGCGCCTTCTCTACTTGTTGTTGGTGAACACCAAGGAGACGGAAGCCGGCCAAGGGAATCCCGATGCCACAAGCATTCACTGCGCCAGAGAAGTCGGCGATGTCGGTTAGGACGGATGCACTCGCTCATCGAAAAAGGAAAAGAAATACGGCGTGGCGCTTACAGGATCCCTCTGTCCCTCTGGGCTGCATATCCCTTGAATTGGAACGCGCGATAGCGAGTGGACACACCTTTGCGTGGCTGTCTACGCTTGACGGAGCCGCAACGCCTTCTGCGTCATTGATTATCTCCTTCAGACAGAACATGCGTGCTATGTCCTCGGAACGTCCAGGGTTGCGAAGTCCATTCACACGTCGCTGCCAATGTACGCGGATCCCACGGCGAAGTGTAGCGTTGAGTGTAAGTCGTGATCGTCGTATGCCCGGGAGCGGCACTGTCCATCACGCCAAAGGGAGGCACAACCGCACAGAGAGACATAGACGGAGAGACCGATCAGTTTTCTGCCAGGCCAACATTCTTGGTGTCCGCGATTGTCAGGCCGCTGCCTGAACGAGCGACTGGGTTCAAAGATGTAGGCGACTCCGACACGTCGGAGGATAAAACTGTCACCAAAACCGTGCCGGGACGTTCGGCGTGTAGCAAGCGGAGGCTTGTTTGACAAGAGTTCTGTGCGAGGCACTTGGCAACAAGGAACAAAAGCCGTGCGGTTGAGCCTCAAGTACATTGTATAGTACGTATTCGGTCTCATTCGCCGACGGCCACAGTACCGATGAATAACATGGCACACGACTGTTCAGCTCATTGATAGCCCTGGATCTAGAATGGCATCGGTGCATGGTATTCGCACCTCGATTTTCTTGCCTTGCATGCACGCTATCGGCCGCATTGATTCTCGGCCGCGCTGGACGCTGTATCTACCAGGCCTCAGGCCTTGTTCCATTGTCAGCGTAACCAGAGATAGTGGGTTCTTGTGCGAGACTTGCTGTTGCCGAAACGCTCATTGCCCAGATCCCAGGAACTGCCCCAATGACGGCGGAGGACATATGAGCGTTGACGAGGGTCTTCCGAACCCTTTTGGTAACTCCTGGAAGGGCCCAACACTGAGTTTGTTATTGGGAATCTCCTGCTCGGATGTGCTTCCATGTTTTCAAGACACAGGTCGGGATACCCACCTCGGCATCCACTTTGGGCATAACAAGGGTGCTTGTACCGCTGTCAATGGTGATGACATGTTCCTCGCTCCAGTGTTGGACTTGACTCGCCATTTGTCGGTGAGGTCAAAGGAATTTGAGTGGCCAGGTTCCAGACCAGAGGTATGTAGGTGACAGGGCCTGGTACCCATCCAGGACTCGGATCATTAGCGTTATTGTGAAGACGTGCTGTTGAACTTTTTGCCCCGTACTGGTAGTGTCAATCTCTCCAAGAGTCATTTCAGCGTTGTCCGCAACCTCTGGTGTCGAGTGCAATCGACAGTCCTGATCAATGCCAGTCGTCAACTCTAGAGCGGGAAGTAGTTGACTTTCTGTACCTTGACTACCTCTGAACGATCCGGGGAGAACGCGGAAGTTTGATGAGGAAGGTAGAAGTCCAAGTTGAGCACGAATGTCCCTCCGGTGCCTAAGATGTCGGTACCAGTTGTCTTCAAATCCTCGACACTGACGGGGTCTACTTTGACTCCTCTAGCAAGCGAGCAGTAGTATTTGGCCACCCCATCGACGAAATGTCGTACTCATTGTCCGCGGCAAGCTTGACTTGGTTGTCACAGGTTGCGCCACATGTAGTGTACCTATGACGAATGAACGCGAATGTTACACCCACCTGAGATGACACCGACGGGGTCACCCACTCATGTTTGTGATTTCTGATTGTACGCTGCAGTTGTCGAGTACGTTCGGCCAACGTTTGCGGCGGTGTCCCCACTAGTGTCACATTGACATGAGCATACAAGTCAATTGGGAAACGAGAGACTTCTGTTGGTCTCCATACCATCCTTCAGGCCTCAGGGACGAACGAAAGGAAACAAGTGCGGCTTGCAAAGCTCGTGGCATTGCCTGGTATGTCATTCTCCAATTGGGTATTTATTTCGAGTCTTGGAGGCTGTGCTGCGCTTTCAACAGCCTGAGGAAGCACTGCCGCTCTGCTGAGGGATGCAGTGCTACACGGCCCACACGGCCCACTTTGCATGTGGAGAGAGAGAGCAAAGGCTGTCCTATGCCAGGTGTGCAAGTATTTGGAAGGCACTATACAGATTGAAGCAAGCAGGATGCCAATGGTTCCTCACGCTCAAGGCATGTCTCGAAAAGCTTGGATTCGCCTGTCATGACATAGGTGACGTATCCATGATCACTTGTCGACGAGGGGGAGACCTTGAAATTCTAGTTGTTCACATTGACAACCTCACAATGATGGGAAATAGCCTTGCCCTCATTCGCGAAACAAAGGAGGCCATATCAAAAGAATTTGAGATTACTGATATGGGTGATCTTTGACAGTATCTTGGAATCTGCGCCGTCCAGGATAGGGGGAGCAGGTGTACATTTTTAGACTAGGAAGTCTACATAAACTCCATCCTCGCGCGGTTTGGCCATTCAGACTGTAATCCCGCCTCCACACCACTTGCTCCAGGAACCATCCTGGAGAAGTACAACCAGGATCCAGAACTCAACAATCCTAAGTTCATCAAGAATTACAGGTCCATTCTAGGTTCTCTCATGTACACCTCCATGGGCACGCGCCCAGACATCTCCTTCGCTGTTGCTCAACTCTGCCAATACCAGCTGTATCCCTCGCCACAGCATTTGAAGGCCGCTCATCACGGTCTCCGGTACCTTTGCGGTACATCTCAGTTCTGACTTTGCCTTGGTCATTCTGACACACGAGGCAACAAACTCACTGGCTACACCAACACCGACTTTGCAGGAGACGCTGACAACTTCCTTTCCACCTCTGGTTGGGTATTCTACCTTGGCCATGGCACTGTCTGTTGGTCTTCTTGAAAACAAAACTCCATGGCTACCTCTACCTTTGATTCAGAGTACTATGCTGCGCATAAGGCCTGCAA